>JARGYA010000483.1:0-97511 GCA_029204335.1 Mycena vulgaris
GCAAGGGTTTGTGCAGGTGTTCCTGCATCGACTCGTCCTTTTCGCGTGTTAGCGGTGAGTACATCGTTCCCGCGCCGGACCAAAAGCTTGGAGACGTACCAATTATAGTAAACAACTTCCAGAGCTACAGCCTCTTGACAAGCTGACGGGTAGCAGCACCTATCAGAGCGAGTGGGCGCACCGAGCAGCTCCCTCATGCCGAGCGAGGACCGCGGGTGTGGGCGGTGCGCGACCTGCGGAAGCAACGTTGGCGTGGTTCGAGGCAGTGGAGAGCGGGATTTGTGGCGCCAGAATGGATTACGAGGGGAGGGGAGGAGGAGAATGAGAGATAAAGAAAGTAAAAAACGCACCAAGTCGACACTTGCCTTCGTCTGAGTGCGCAAGAAGGAACCGTTGCGGCAGCTGTAAGACGACTTACCCTACACCCTACACGGCTGATTAGACCCCTGTACTTGCCTAGTCTCTCGACAAACTGTGTCTCGTTCTAGTACTCATCCTTGATACACACTTTACTCCTAACCTGCCTCGGGATTCTCCTAAGGACAAAAAGCTTGCTGAACATACCCTCGAAATCCTTCCATCGTGCCTACCAGAAAGGAAATAAAAGATGAACGATTCGGACATCAGAAGTCGAACCTGGGCTGCACCTTATACATTATCGTGCATACCATAAACCCGCACAAAATTCAAAAAGCACCGCCGCAGTCAACGCATTCGGGTGCCAAGACCAGCCGGTTAAATCACTTCTGTCAACATGAAATATCCAGAAAAACCACACGTTTTTCTCTTTCGATTCCACTGGCGGTCCACTGGTGGTTGCGGCTAATTCAGCGTCTTTCGCTTGTCGGTATATCCGAACGATTCGGGGCTAAGCGCTGAGCCGTAGCTGTTCGGGGAGCGCGGTTCGAAATAATTAAATGAGGAGCACTTACTGGGGCGTCAGGAAAGCTCGGTAGCGTTTGGAAAGCATCTGCTTTCGATTGAATCAGAATAACGAACTTGACGTAGATTTCGCCTGTTCGATTTACGGCTGAGCCGTAATGCGTTGGTTTAATTCTTTTTCGATGCTCGTCCAGTTGAACGATAAATTGTCCTCTGTAATATGTTTGCCGTCAACCGGTTGGAGGGGTGAAGTAGGATTGACGTACCAGAAGGAGGTAAGACTCGGTAGCGTTTGGTTCCCATCTGCATTCAATAACCGAAATCGATTTGAAGCAGAGTCCATCCCGTTCGATCAGGGGCTCAGCCATGCAGCGTATTCCTGTCTTCAACGTTCTGCCTGTTTGTGGAAATTGGGTTGAGCGAGGACGGAGTACAGGGAAAGGAGAGGCTCGGTGGCGTGTGGTGCGCATTTGCAGTAGATTAACAGCGACCGATGCCCTGGGAGCAGATCACGCCTGTTCGAATCAGGCCCGAGCCATGGATGCGGATCGAAAACCTTTTTCTCAGTACCATGAATCCGAAATAGGCAGTAACACCGACGTACAAGAGGGCAAGGAAAGGCTCGGTAGCGTTTGGTACGCATCTGCTTTTACTTAAAGGAGAACTGCGTTACATCAGAGTCCATCCCGTTCGATTCGGGGCAGAGCCATGAATGATTCCGACGGAAATTGGTTTTTCCCCGCCGGCGCAGAGCCCTGGGCGCCTTTCAGCCATCAAGATTGGGAAAGGAGAATGGCAAACGGTGAGTCGGAGGTGTCGTTTTTAGTCTAAGTGTGTTGTATTAGTTAAGACTGGAGAGAATCGAGTTGCGAGGAAGAGCGATGTACCAGAGAACGAGGAAGGGCTCGGGAGCGTTCGGAACGCCCCCGCACTCATTTACTCGGTGCGAATAGGTGCACGCAGACCTCGCCTGGGGGAATCAGGCCCGAGCCGTAGGCCAGACGCCATTTCATTTTTTCAGGCTCACAATTCACGATTGGGCTTGTGGAGTGAGATGAGCGAGCGAGAGGGCAGGGCGCGGGTCGGTGGGTTTTTGAACCTGCATCCGATGAGGAGTTCGCCACCAGCCCGGGCTTTCGCCCGAGCCAAGCCCGAGCCGTGATTTGTTTTTCCCATCGGCACGAATTGAGTTCTGAGCCTAACCTGAGTCATGAATTGAATCCGAATCCTGAGCACTGAGATCTAAGATCCTGGCGTCCGAGTCGGGGTGGAGATTTTATCACGCCTGCACGCAGCACAGAGATGATCAATGAGGCAAAGATTGAACTGGGAAGGCTGAATCAGCCTTTAGGTGATTAGGTTGGAGCACGAGGAACGCACGAGGCGGTGCGGTAATTTCCCCGCATTCATGGAGAAACTGTAGAACACTCTAGTCTCTCGTAGACAGACGCAACACGAAGCTCGTACCTCATAAGGAAAGTCTGGCGTTCGTGGCACGTCGAGGAAGGAAGGCAAAGTGGTGATAAGCGGCGGACCTCGGGCCTAGACCCTGTTTGTCAGCAATTAGATTTGACCCTCCCGGACTCTGATACTGAGGTGATACATACAAGCGATGCGCCTACTAGGCCCTCTTTGTCAGAAATTAGCTTGACTCCTTGGTACGGTTCGACATCGACTCGGAGTCTCGGACACCCCGGGCTAGCTGGCTCTCGACCTAGTACTAGTGCAACACTGCAGGCTCTCGCTGAAAGCCGCTCTCGACACGATTACGGCGCCACCGTGCGCGGGGGACCAGGTGGATCGTTCCCGACGCCGCGTGCGTGGATGTCCCAGATGCTGGTGTGACCAGCGCCCAAACGCTCCAACGAAGACGCTGAAGCCCTTCGTCGTCGTCGGCGGATGGAGATGACGAAGTGGCGGTCGTCGCTTGGGTCGTCGCAATGAAGACGGACGAACGCGCGCCACTCTTGGCGGCCCGTCGTCTGCGCGCGGCGTGTACGCCGTGACATTGAGTGCGGATGACATGGTGCTCTGTGTGCTGTGCTGTGGCCCTTTTCTGTGCTGTGGCCCTTTTCGGCATACGCAGCGTCGACGGGACGAAGATCATGTCGTCTGACGTCACTTCGCCGCGATTTACCGTGATCCCCGACGGCGTGCGCCTCGGCAAGATCAACATCTTTGGCGATCAGCTGATCAGAGGCCTCTCGCCTCAGGCTCCGGCGTCCTCGAGGTCTGATGCGCTAGTCGCCGCGGGATCGTTTGTGCAAAGGATGAGACCGGGATGCGGGGGCAGTTCGCTGGCCCTGGCACTTCTCGCCCAGCACTGTCAACACGCCGCCGCGTTGGCGCGGGAAATCCCCGTGTCGCTGGGCGGCATCTTTAGGTGCTCGTGCGCGGCGCGCTCTTATTTCCGCCGCGCGACCTGCGCAAGTGCCCGGAGGAGTCGTCGCCGGGCGGTGTTCTTCGTCGGAAGGCCCCGTCTTATAAGTCAGTCCTCGCCATTCGAATTCAATTGACAAAAATGAAACTTGAATCCAAGGGGGTTTGAATACCCGAAAAATGTACCCTATGTCGGTATTTTTATCTCAGAGGCCTAGGTACCTCCCCCTCCCCCACGTGATGAAGCACGTGCCATCAATTTCCCTTTTTGGGACGCCGCCCCCATACGCCGCCGTTTTCCGCCTCTGCACGGCACACATACGGTGACATACTCAACCCTTGCGCCTACTTTTGGGGTATCCGCTGTATTGGATGACACCGTAATTCTTTTCTCTGCGCAACTTGAGGGCATTTAATGCTGAGCCATGTCCGGAAATTATGACAGTACACACCTGACTAAGGCTCCAACCGTTTTCGTGTGTAAACGTTTATACACGGTTATAACTGTTTTCGTTTCCGTTTAGTGTAGCCGTGACGGTACACGGTAAGAAAACCGTTTATAAACGGTTTAAACGATTGATGTATACCGCGAATTTATGGAGGACTTTCTCAACAAGTAAGTTGTGTTTGATTGGTGTTCACTTCCAACCTGATAATAATACAATGCTCCATCCATCACTCGGTGTCGCTTGGTTCCGCAAGCAGAACGATTCAGAACGTGCTCAAAGTGCTCGGGTTTTATTCGAGCACGCGTACGAGTCCTATAAGCGAATCCACGATGCCGAGAAGTCCCAGTCGCAACCACAGCAAATGGGCACACGGCCACGGCTCGGGAGGAAGAAATCCTTCCTCGACGATGTGTGCATGACGAGCGTCGATGACGTGGATGAACCTGACGCAGTGGTGAGCGAGCTTGAGCGTTTCCCACGCGCTTTCAAGGGCTATTTCGGAGATCCGAATAAGCCATTGACATGGTGGAAGGTGCGTGCCCTGCTCGTGTTTTCTCTTCCAGAATCTGATACATCCACTGTTCAGGAACACGAAGGCGAATATCCGGTCATTTCCAAGATGGCGCGTGACTTCCTGGCCATCCCAGGAACCAGCGTCTCCGTTGAACACTTATTCTCAAGATCACGTCAGTTGTGCCACGAGGCTCGCGGATCCCTGAAAGCGCAAGCTATAAAGGAGGCGATGTTGACCTAGATATGGATCAAGGCCGGATTCCTCAAACGCGCGTCGTTGGCCTGCGGTAGAGGCTAGTTTTTGGCGCTAGTTTTTGGCCTATTTACCAGTTGACTTGAATAATAAAATTCGATTGTGTACCGCCCAAAAAATACCGTGTATAATACTGTGTATAATCGGTTATAAACGGTTTCAACCGTTTACATACCGTTTTCGTTTAGTGTAACCAGATGCGTACACGAAAACTATATGATTGGAGCCTTACACCTGACCGCATTTCGAGAGCTGTGAGCCGCCGAAATGATCAGTGGGTTGACCGACTTTTTCAGAAGGTTACGCTTTGTGGGGTGATTGTCGCGATCCAGCCATAGCTCCTCCATCCTGCGCATTCAATTCATCTGGTGCCATTTGATAAATACGGGGAATGCTGTCGAGAGATGGGGGGTTGTGCGGCGAGCCACTACAGTGATCATTAAGATTGTACGTGCAGATCGCGCGACCACACTGCAATGGGTAGGGAATCAAGTAATTGGTGCACGGTGAGTATTTGGTCGACTTTTTGGCAGCAGCTATCTTGAATTTTAGTGGATTGAGGCATGTAGAACGGCGCCAGTCGATCTGGTGTGCACCACCCCCGGTCTTTCTCAACTCAAAGGTGTACATGGGGAAGGGCCGTGAACAAAGTCCGATCAAATGGCTCGGCGGGTGAAACAGAGCGGTGAAAGAAGCTCTACGTGAAAGGGTATACAATTTTTTTTTCAGGACCCGGGGGGCCTCCCCCCCCTCCCCCTATATAAGGAAATTCCTTATCTTGGTAGCCCCTTGCTTGAATCAGCAAGTTCTAGATGTACCCCGAACGACGGACACAAGTGATGCCGCCCGCTTCTGCGCCTGCTGGAGGAGCAGCCGATTTCGCTTGCGCTCGGGAGTCCCTGGGGATGATGCATCAAGGATCTTAGATGGTTCTGCTGCGTACGGGATGGGTCAAAGCCTGCCCCGGCGGCGACGGCGTTAATTCCGCGCTCCACCTTCATCAAGTTGACGAGCCGGTTATAACTCTCCCCGACGAAAGCCTTGATCCCATCTCTAGCTCATAGGGTGACATTTTGGGTGGCTCGGCTCGAGGCAGCTCCCTGCCTCAAGGTCATCATCTGCAGACATGTGAACTGAATCGGATTTACGGCTGAATAAATGTCCTCCTCGTCGTCACTGGACAGACTATTTGCCTTCACCGCATCCATATCCACTACTTCCGAGCTGATGTGTATCATCTTCACGTATGTAAGATGTCATCGATTGTTTCCGCTGCGCAAAAGGTAGGTCAAGCCATCTTTTTTGGGACAGACAGGGTCAACCTATGTCGTTTGCAGGTTTGCGTGTACTCAAGTCACGGAGGGATCGAAATATAGGTCTGTTCGTCCCTCGCATGACCGAATTCGCGTCGCTCCCAGTTTGTTGTGTCACCACGTACAAAAGCCGGCACAACAAAATCACCACAGTCTGCAAGGCAACGCTGTTGGGGACTGTGCCGCTCTTTATTTGAGATATGCCGCTCAATTTTGACGTCACCTCTCGCACGAACACGGAAAAAGAAAGGAAACGCGGCAGTCTTTTCCCATGATATCCAAGGCGATGCTGCTACGCGCTGTCACCAAGCTGTGTCGCTCTCTACTGTAAAGCTCCGCCGCTCTCAGCCTTTGTCACTCTCGCTCCTCCCCCGTGTTTTGCATCCTGCATCCAACAGCATTCGCGCCCCGAAGAAAATGGCTGAAGTCGTCGGATTCGTATCCACCATCACAGGCCTCGTCGCCCTCGCCATTCAGATTACCAAGATCAGTCATGGCTATCTGTCCGACGTACGCGATGCCAAGCGCACGCGCGGCCAGTACCTCACCGAGCTCACCGCTTTCACCGACACGCTGCTGCACGCAGAGAAGGCCACCGTTGACGCAGAGCGTCTCGGCCTGCTTGCAGCCCGACCCGCCGGCCTGTCCGCCGACGTCCTCGAGGACTGCCGTAATCAGTTGCTTCTGTTGCGTCAGACCCTCGAGGCTCGTGCAGCTGGGGGTCGCGGCGGCCTCACCCGCCTCAAATCGGCACTCATCTGGCCGCTCGAGGAAAAGCAGATGAAAAAGCACATCGACCTGCTGCACCGCTTCCGCAGCATCTTCGCTGACTATGTGTCGGCTACCACCCTGTAAGCGAAGTTGTTTGTGGTTTCTGGATAGCTTTGGATTTTTTTCCCCCTTACAGGATACTATCTGAAGCCTCGTATACCAAGCTTGAGACATTCGGCCGCGGTGCTTTTCCATATCTTATTTCACCTTCATTGTGGTTTAATAGTATCTGTCTTGACAGAGAGAGATCGGAGTCAATTGATGGAGTGGCTGCAACCCCCGAGCCCTCCTCGGCATGGCCCGCCGACCGAACCCCCGTGTCCGGGCACAGGAAAGTGGTTCCTCAAGTCCGATGTTTACGTGCGATGGCGCACGAGCGCGCCATCGATCCTGTGGTGCCACGGCAAACGTACGAAAGTCTGTGACAATTTCTGCATATACCATCTGACTAGGCACAGCGGGTGTTGGAAAGTCAATATTGTCGTGAGTCGTGTTCGCTCTTTCAGCGATGTCAATGTCAATGGCACCAGGTCCATTGTCCTTCGGGATCTCCAAGAAACTGTCGGTGTCTCTGTGCTGCATTACTTTTGCGACTTCGCTGCGGGAAAGCAGCAGACATCGACACTGATCCTCCAAAGTCTGTTGTGTCAGATGCTGCTGCATGGTAATGACGGCCATATTTCCCTTTTGAAGCGGGCCCGCGACCGCTTCAGCATGACACTCAGCTCCAAAGAACTCTCCCAAGTGCTTATTGACATGTGCAAGATGCAACAGCCGGGGCCATACATTGTGCTGGATGCGATGGACGAGCTTGAGGACAGAAAACTCCTTCTCCCATTGCTGGGCGAGCTTGTACAAATCGGGTGCCATATTTTTGTGACGAGCAGATACATCCCAGACATCACGGAGGTCCTTGCCACATCCGAGCAAGTTGAACTCGAGGCTAACTGTGCCGATCTGAAGCTGTTCGTCGAAAGCGAACTGCAGGCAAGCGACTTTGCTCATGTCAGTGCCACCAGCGGCATTGCCGATGCGATCGTTGACCAGGCTGGGGGCATGTATGTACAGCTCAGCACTACGTAACTATCATTCATTGACGAGACTGATAGATTCCTCCTCGCGCGGCTGCTCATGAATCACCTGCTTGCATTGACAACCATAAAGGAGATCCGCCAATCCCTTGCTTCATTGCCTCCAAACCTCACCTCAGCATATCAATCCAGTCTTGACCGCATCCTGGCACAACCGGCACCACGTTCAGCACTGGCTTTCCGGCTCATAGCTTGGATCACCCATGCAGAAAGACGGTTGACAACAGCAGAGATACTGCACGCCTTTGCCGTTGAGGACAATGTGGATAAGATTGACGAGGAAAATTTCACATCGGTCCACATGCTGCTGCAAGTGTGTGTCGGACTTGTGATTGTGGATGATGACTCAACTGTCAGCCTTGTTCATGCCACGGCACACAAATTCTTCACAGAAATGCCCGCACAGTTTGTGAATGCTCACGATGATATGGCCACCACATGTCTTTGTTACCTCTGCTTGCAGACCCCATTTGGTGCTGGTCCCTGTGATAATGTCCTAGACATGGAGACTCGACTCCACAAGATGCCCTTCCTTGCCTATGCAGCACATTATTGGGGTCTGCATACACACCATGTCAAGCAGTCCCTCGCACAACTCATACACAAGCTTCTTGATAACACCAGCCTGCGGGGGAGTTCATTCCAGGCACTACAGTACCGCAGACGCCTCGACCCTCAGCTCGCTGAAGCCTCATTTTCAGCATTACCAACAGCTCAGGGGCCACTGCATATTGTAGCCTATTGGGATCTTGGGGCGATGGCCGAGCTATACCTAGACGACAAAGACCTTTCTCCACTTGATGCACAGGGCTGGACTCCCCTTCATTGGGCATGCTTCAGAGGAAGCAGCATCGTCCGTGAGCTACTACTCCACCGTGGAGCGGAGACCAATATAACAGACTCCCACAACTGGACTCCCCTATTCTGGGCCAGCTTTAACGGTGATGTCGAGGGACTCCGAAGCTTACTAGCTCACGGAGCAAACCACCTCATTAGGGATGTCTCCTCATGGACAGCACTGCAGTGGGCTGTATTTTCTAGCCAGCAGAGCACAGTTGAAGTGCTATTGAATCACCACACACACTTCCTTGCAACACAACCCATCTTACTTGTTGCCTCACTCAGTGTAGCAGAGGCACGGAAGCATCATGATGCACATAACATGGTGCCGGCTGAAATTGCAGCTAAGACAGGGAACACGGATCTGCTCGATGTGCTGTTACAGGATATCAACCTGGGCAGCACCAGAAGCCTAGGCTTCAACGAAGCATGGGAGGAGGGTCGCTTTGACCCGACTATGACCAATCTGTGGCGCATGATGAGCAAGAGTGAGCATATTCATGGACAAGAAGCATTCCTAAGAGACAGAGCTTTCTCGAAGAAGACATGGACCAGTACAGAGTGGCGGTCACGTCTGCTGCATACTGCTATTCGGGACGACAAGATGCTTATGGTGCAACTTCTCCTTGAACTTGGTGCTGATGCCAACTACACGGTTGGTGGCCGCACTGCCCTGCACACTGCCACATTCCGCAAGGATGCATCCTTCATTAAAATCCTACTTTCTGCTGGTGCAGACCCCACTCTGCGGGACACCTACGGTCGTACAGCACTGCACCAGGCAATTATTAATGGCTTTGAAGAGACAGCTGCTGCTCTCATCATGGGCGCTGTGGATGTGAATGTGTGCATACTCACCACAAATGCTCATGCAAAGGCTAACGTGAGGAAAGGTCCCCATGCTGGTATGATGACATCGCTGATGCTGACTTGCGGCTTCCTACGTGGCAGTGAAAGGGATGTGGGATTTCCCACACGCATTGCACACCTCCTACTCGCTGCCGGTGCAGATACAACGCCTGCAGATGACTCAGGGCATACAGTCATACACTATGCCGTTGAGGCTTGTGATCTGAGCCTGGTCAGGCTGCTGCTAGCTGCGGGTGCAGATATAACACCTGTAGATGGCTCGGGGCATACAGCCATACACTATGCCATTAAGACATGTGATCTGAGCCTGGTAAAGCTGCTGCTAGAGAATGGGGCAGAGATCCCTGCACCAAAGTCTACTGGATACTGTGCAATCCACACCCTAGCCGAGGGTCGGAGCTATAGACAAAGTGCGGAAGACCTGCAGTGCCTGTTGGATTTGCTGCTGGAGCAACTGCCAGCAGGTGTAGAGAGTATGGTGTGGCATAAGCCTCCAAGAGATAGAGCCGAAGTTCATCCCACATTTGGGCAGACACCACTCTTGCTAGCCATGAGAGAAAATAACTGGAACATGGTCACAGCACTGTTGAATCGTGAAGCACAGCTGCAGACGACAGAGCCATTGGAGCCATTTTTGGAGAGGGCAATCTCACAGTTGCACCCCGTAGCAGTGCGATTCCTGCTCGATCATGGAGCCAATCCTGCGAAGCCGAATGGAATTATTATGGACTTGATATCATCAGCAAGTAGGAATTCAAACCAGAATTATGAAAACTTTGCTCTCATTTTGGCTGAGCTTGTCCAAGGTGGTGCTGACATCCACTGTGTGGATTACCAAGGACAACCCCCGCTGATGGTTGCTACATCACCGGCCATCGTACAAGCACTCATTGATGCCGGTGCTGATCCCTGTGATACTGATAATGATGGCCTTGATGCCTTCGTGCTTTCGGCACTTCACGAAAATGTTGATACACTTTGCTGCCTGCTCGAAAACACTGCCAAAATTTCCCATTTAAGTAGTCACTGGACAAAGCTGCTTTACCCAACCACTTTGGACCCATCCCAGGACAGCATTGCATACATCTGTGAATGCCTCAAGCAGCACAACCTCCTGGGGAAGCGAACCAAAACCAGTAACAAAACATTGTTGCAGCTTGCAGTAGAAGCTGGCAGTGCACACACTGTGGCACACCTGATTGCATGTGGTATTGACTATGAGGAGGCTGACACAGATGGCTGGAGGGCTCTTCAACATAGCTATCTTCAAGAGTCACAGAGCCGTGGTAGATGTTCTCCTTACAGCAGGTGCAGATGTGCATGCCATGACAAAGAAGTGGCAGAGCCCCAACCACAAGCCATCAGGTCTCTATCAAGGTGATGAGTGGACCGGCCAGGCTCTGCACCTGGCGGCCATGACCGGGGATGCGCACATCGTAGCAGAGCTTTTAGCACGGGGAGTCAATGTGCACGCCCACACTTATTACCCCCTATTTCAGCGCGATGTCACAGCACTCCACATTGTGTTAGACACTGGTACATTCTATGGTAGGAAAGGTACGGCACTGGATCGGGGAAGGCTGGAGATTGCAGCAATGTTGATTGGGCACGGGGCAGAGGTGCAGGGTGCTGTGGACAAGCTATGCCTCGAGGACGTGCTGTTATTTGAGCACTTTGAGGATGTCTGGAACAAGCTGAGAGCGGGGGTCACTGATAGGGGAAAGAGGTTGGAATGATAAGCAGTTGTACTTGGAGGTTTTGAACTGTTCTGTTTGTAATTATTAGCAATCCTAAGCTTTTTGGACGAGTTTGGTCAGATGGCTGCATTATTGCATACAGTATACCAGAGGGGAGAGAAAAGGTTGGTTGGGCTTGGAGCACATCTGTGGGACAGAGTTTAGGCAGACCTATACGATGAAATATAAGCAATTGTTCCCAGTCCCGCGGATTGAAAGGATGGAGCAAAACTCATGCATTATAGGTCGAGGAAAGGTCAGTAGCGGTGCAGATGTAGTCGATTGCGCTGTCAAATCGGGCTCAACCTGTGGCGTGTGGTCAGGGATTTTTCTTTTTAAGAAGGCCAGGGAGCCTCAGCGAACTTCTGAAATTACTGAGAGGGTGAATCGGGAATGATTTGCAAACAGCGTACCTCCCCAGACTGGCTATATATTGCATGCAGAGTTCGCCTGTTCAGATCAGGTCCGAGCCAGGACACAGCATCGAATTTAGTTTTCTCAAAATCACGAATCGAAAGTATGGAGAAAGATTGACATACCGGGGAAGTATGGAAGGCTCAGTAGCGCGTGGTGTGCCCCTGCATATAATTGCGTTGAGAACTTCGTTATAGCAGAGTCCATCCGTTCGAATCGGGCCAATCGGACTGTGTTTGCTCTCAGTACACAGCCGACTCAGATCGGAAATAAAGAGGACCGCAATGGGGGACAGACACATCGGTGTAAGGTCAGAATGATCTGACGACAATGTGAAGTTTTTAACTCGTGGCCTCTGTCGACAGGATACCCCCCCATGAGAAACTCTTCTAGTCGAACCCTTTAAGATTAAACGTAGTAGGGACTGTACAAGAGCGCGGTGGGCCGCGAAGCGGCCCACCATTTCGGTTAAGGAAGTTGGTACTGGGGATTGAGCGCTTGATTGGACGCCTCAAGGTTTAAAGCTGATCTTCCGAAGATCTGGAGCAAGGGGGTCCAAGGATAAGCATTGCCCATATGGGGTTGGGTAGGTTGGTTGGGCCCCGGCCGCCCGGAAAAAAAAACTGTATCTACTTTTATTTTGCCCTAATACAGTGATTAACGGGGAAGCGAAATACACGGGGAAGCGAAATACGACCAAACAATCGGCTTTTCTTCGCCTCCTGCGTGGTCCTGGGTAGCCTCTTGCATCCTAACCCCCATTTTCGATGCCGGGGTATGCGACAGAACACACGGCGAAGCACGAAACCCCACGGAACTATGTGAAAACGCCGCTTGGACTCCGAATTCGGGATTTGCGGGGGACTCTGCCCAGGCCGGCTACTCTTTGAGCACATCCAGCCCGCATAGTGTCATTTAACAGCGATATTGAGCTAAATGGATGTACTAGACTACTCTTACCAAGAAATGAGGCTACTCTACAGGTTCAATCGACTGGGTTTGATCACTCTGCGCTTGCCTGGTCATTGCTCTGGTTCCTCTGTGGCCCTCCTCTAGTCCCTAGAACCAACTGGACGGGCCATGGACGCGTCGATGGAGGAGTGAGAGGGTGTGGCTCACAAGTACACAGCGAAAATTTGGCGGCAGGCGATCATGTTTGTGCGTATTTCGCATCCCCGTGATCCGCCCAAAATGACTGATGGGAAAGTTGCCCTCGTTCTCTGCGAAGAGAACAGGTAAACACATGAAATTTTGTCTCGCGGGGGAGCTAAGAAGGCGTACTGTAGGTCTACGAAAAGAAACAAGGTGATTTGATTAAAAGCTGATTCATAAATCTCTAAATTCCTTAACCGTTTCGCTTCCCAGTTAATCACTGTATGAGGCCTAGAACTTTCTTGCGACTTCCCAAGCTTACTGCATGCAATTTTGACGGCATATCACTGTCGTCAATGGCTTGCTTGGCTGTAAATATGGCCAACATTGACCAACACTCAAGTCTTTTCCTTCAACTCGCTCCAATTTTGTGGGATGGACTCCGACATGCCATCCGAACGTCCCCCAGGGCTCCAAAAAATCTAGCGGCAAATTTGAGGCTTATATAAGCAAATTCCCACGGTAGGTTGGCAGGTTGAAGCCCGAAAGGCCGTTCCAAAAAAAAATGTAGGTGATATCATATTTTCTTATCTTTGGACCCCCTTGATCTGGAGCCAATTAGCCTAAAGCGGACTTTAAAAGCTTCAGACGGGCTTAATTTTATAAAGAGAGAGAAGAGAGAAGTACAAGAAGTACCCATGCACTAATGACCTCTGCATAGACCTAACCAGTCGATGATTGCATTGGAAGCAAGGCCGAGATCCCTCCCCTAGTGATAGGAAGGGAAACAGGAAACTGCAACTAGTACTGCAGACGGACCGTAGCGGAGCCTCAGGCCCCGGGTAGAGAATACCACGAGTAGCGAATATCGCGAATATTCGCGAGTATCCACTCGCAAATAGTGAATATTTATATTCGCGAATGGCTGCGGCTGTGCTATTCGTGCGAATGCGAATAGCAGTTTTTGTAGTGGTGAATATTCGTTGAATATTCGTGGTCCTCTGGATGAACTTGGAAGGCACCTGGGGTCAGCAGAAAACATTAAAAGTTTGATTGGCAAACTAGTTTTTGGACTTCAAACTACAAATACAACAGATCCTCTGCTCCTACCATTTCAAATTCTTCATATCAGTTTCAAGGTTTCGGTGAATATTCATATTCGCGAATATATATTCATGGTATTCTCTAGCCCCACCCTTGATAAGACCCGATCCTGTGCTAGTACTGCAGGGATGCCAAGTTGAAATCAAGGAGGGATGCCTGCCGGCTCGAGAGGATAAATCCTCGGTCGGTGCGTGACAGCGATATAGTTGTGGGGAATATTCAATCTCGGGCGAATGTTCTGGAGCATTACCTAATCACACGGATACTTAAAGTAGCGGACGGGCGCTTGTATCCTTACGTGTTTGCAGAGCTCATTCAAACACGAAATCTTTGGTTGTTAATCCTCTGGTCTCGAGTCAACCCAATCTCGAATTATTCCAACAATAGTCACGTGCTTAAGTTATAAACACGGAAAAAGATCAGCCTGACTGGTAAAAGTTAGGTACGGTAGTGGAGTAAAGGAGAGCTGCAATCACATCCTGAAGGCAATGCCCCAAGTCGGGTAGAAGTGCTGTGTACGGAAAGTGACAGTTGTAGGCCCGGAGAGTGGGCTGAGGGTAGAAATAAATAGGGGGTTTGCCAGGAAACTGGGCTTACTAACGAGTAGTAACAACAACTCGGACGCTTTCGGGCGGCACCCAAAATTTGTATCTCATCGAAATTGCATTTACTTTACACAGCGAAACGGGTTTAAATAACCCATCCACCGTCAGAGTGAGCATATGTTGAAACTCATGAATGACAAGCGGAGGCGAGGGTGACACTGTTATCCCAGACCAAAGTACACATTTCCCAACAGGCGGTGCATCACGGTGGTCCGACCCTGGTGGTTGGATAGTCTTCATGGTAGAGGCCGTAGTAGCGGCTTGGGAGTAAAGCCTTACCGAAAGCGAAAGGTGACATGTTTGGGGCTCAATGTCATTGCATGTTTGTGGTGTTAGTTTCGACTGACCTGCAGTTTGCTTATCCCGAGAGCCACGAAAAGGCCTCTACAATTCCCGGGGCTCCGCCCCGCACATTATTTTACGTCGTCCGGACTCCCGGTTAACATACGACTTGGTGTCGCTACGATGCATCCTGGCAGGACCACATTAGATACATAGATGCGAATGTGTAACATGGCCACTGTAAGCGGCCCGAGCACAATAATGGAACTCATCATCATCAGAAGGAAAGGCTCGGTAGCGTGTGGTATGCATCTGCCTACAATAAATCGGGAAATGGGGACGTCCATTGAGCAGAGCCCATCCCGTTCGAGCCGGGGCTGAGCCATAGACGGGAGGAAAACTTTTTGCCCCGCCGAAGGAAGGCCCCTGGGGGCGCCCCACCATTGCCATCCGCCCGCGGAAATACATGAGGCAGAACCCGGGCGGACGTTCTTCTGTGTGCGGGATTTGGATCAGTCACCGGGTTTAGATTCAAAAGTAAGGAGGACGTACCAAAGGGTAGGGTAAGGCTTGGTAGCGTGTGGTACGCCTCTGCATGCAGGATGAAAGTTCAGATGACATTGACAGCAGAGTCCATCCCATTCGATCCGGGGCTGAGCCATAGATGGTAGGGAAATCATTTCCCCCCGCCGACGCAGGCCCCTGGGCGCTGTTCAACCATCAAGGTCAAGAAAGGGACATCAAGGGACTCGGGTAACGAAGAATGCACGAGGCAGGGTGACAATATTCCTACACGAGGAGAGCTCACTGGTCCGGGGCTGAACCGTTGTCTCAGCAGTACGAATGGAGAGTAGCGAGGAAGGAGGACGTACCAGGATAAGGAGGAAGGCTCGGTAGCGTGTGGAACGCATCTGCATACAATGTAGATCGAAAGAAGGAATCCCTTTACAGCAGAGTCCACCCCGTTCGATTCGGGGCTGAGCCGTAACGTGGTTGAGGCTTTTTTGAATGCTCGTCAAAATTGGGTGGTTAAGGACGTACCAGGAGGAGGAGGTAGGGCTCGGTAGCGTTTGGAACGTCTCTACATACAATAAACATTTGGGCAAGTGCATTGAGCAGAGTCCATCCCGTTCGATTAGGGGCTGAAGCATAGCTGCGATGGAAGCATATTTTTCCCCGCGCGCACGGCCGGATTAGACCGAAAATAAGTACCTGCAGCCCTATGTAATATATCCACAGGCAACCGGTTTCAAGGGGTGGGTCAGATATACGTACCAGCTAGCCACGAAAGGCCCGGTGGTGTTTGGTACGTATCTGTTTTAATTTCAATGAGATTCGGGGCTGAGCCATCACAATATATCGACAATATGTTCTTTTTTCTCAGCACCATGAACCCAAAATATGCAGGAACATCAACGTACCGCGGAAGGATGGAAGACTTGGTATGGTAGCGCATGTTGCATTGTCATTCCACGGCATAGCCCCTGTGTCCTCTTTAATATGTTTGCCGTCAACCGGTTGGAGGGGCGAGTATGATCGATATACCAGAGTACGAGGAAGGGCTTGGTAGCGTTTGGAACGCATCTGCTTTCATTTCCAAATTCCGTTCCGGTAACGAATTTGATGCGGATTGTGCCTGTTCGAATCAAGCCCGAGCCATCACACAGCGCCGGAAATCTGTTTCTCAGTACTTACCCAGAAATATAGAACTGTGGACTAACATCGGTGTACCAGGATAAGGAGGAAGTTGACGCGGATTCCGCCTGCTCGAATCAGGCCCGAGCCGTGACGTAATTCCATAACCTTTTTCTCAATGCCACGAATCGAAAGTATGGAGCAAGATCGACGTATCAGACGGAAAGGAAAGGCTCGGTAGCGTTTGGTACGCATCTGCTTTCATGTCGATAGGACCGATGAAACTTGACGCAGAGTTCGCCTGTTCGAATCGGGCCCGAGCAATTGCACAGCACCGAGCTCCTTTTTCTCAGTACTACGAAGATAGAATTGTGGAGTAAGATCGACGTACCAGGCAGCCAATAAAGAGCTCGGTAGGGTTTGGAACGCATCTGCATACAATAAACGGGCAATGGTGAAAGTGCATTGAGCAGAGTCTACCCCGTTCGATTCGGGCTGAGCCGTACTGTGGTTGACGCTTTTTGAATACTCGTCCTGTTGCACGATAAAATTGGGTGGTCAAGGACGCACCAGAGAAGGAGGAAAGGCCCAGTAGCGTCTGGTACGCCTCTGCGTACAATAAACGTTGGGGACGTCCATTGAGCAGAGTCTCCCCCGTTCGATTCGGGGCCGAGCCATGGTAATCCGGCGCACTCCTTTTTTCACGCTCATTCTTGAGAGCTGGGAATTGGAAAGTGAGAGGACATACCAGAGCACAAGGAAGGGCTCGGTAGCGTGTGGTACGCATCTGCTTTCATTTCGTCAAGTTGAGCCTTGACGCTGAGTCTGCCTCTTCGAATCAGGCCCGAGCCATCACGTGGTCGACAACCTTTTTCTCAGTGCCACGAATCGAAAGTATGGAGTATCATCGACGTACCAGGATAAGGAGGAAGGCTCGGTAGCATTTGGAACGCATCTGCATACAATATACCCGATAGAAGCCGTGTACAGCAGAGTCGCCCCGTTCGATCCGGGGCCGAGCCATGTGGATCCCTGCTGTTTCCTTTTTTCATGCTCAGTCTTGTGAAATAGAGATTGGAGAGTTAGAAGACGTACCAAAGAGCGAGGAAAGGCTCGGTAGCGTGTGGCACGCATCTGCACTCATTTGTCGTGACCCTCGTGCTTGCATGCAGAGTTCGCCCCTTCGATTCGGGGCTGAGTCATTGCACAAGTCCAAAACCTTTTTCTCAGTACCACGAGGATAGAGTTGTGGGTGAAGATCGGCGTACCAGAGTGAGGAGGAAGGCTCGGTAGCGTTTGGAACGCATCCGCTTTCGGTCCTGTCCGTGTAATAAAATTGATGCGGATTGCGCCTGTTCGAATCTGACCCGAGCCATAACATAATTCCACAAACTTTTTCTTATTGCCACGAATATAGAATTGTGGGGTCAAATCGATGTACCAGACAGCATGGCAAGGCTCGGTAGCGTTTGGTACTCATCTGCTTTCATTTCGGTCCGGGTAACAAATTTGACGCGGATTTCCCCTGTTCGAATCAGGCCCGAGCCATTCTACGGGGTCCACCACCTTTTTCTCAGTGCCACGAATCGAACGTATGTAGTAAGGAAGACATACCAATCCTTTTTTCACGTTCAGTCTTATGGGTAAAATTCGGTTCGTTAGAGAAGGTGCCAGAGTGAGGAGGAAGGGCTCGGTGGCGTTTGGTACGCATCCGCTTTCATTCCACTGAGGGTGTGCGAGACTTGACGCGGATTCCGCCTGTTCGAATCAGGCCGAGCCATTGTAAATGCTGAATTCCTTTTTCTCAGTACCAGAAACATAGAACTGTGGACTAACATCGACGTACCCGACGAGAAGGAAAGGCTCGGTAGCGTGTGACACTCATCTGCGCTCATTTCCAGCTGGAGAAGGGCTGGACGCAGACTTCCGCCTGTTCGAATCAGGCCCGAGCCATTGTCACAGGATCAAATGTCTTTTCCTCAGTACCATGAATCCGAAATGGGCAGTAACACCGACGTGCAGGAGGCCAAGGAAAGGCTCGGTAGCGTGTGGCACGCCTCTGCATCCAAATGGGTAAGGTCGAGTACACTTGACGCAGAGTCCATCCCGTTCGATTCGGGGCTGAGCCATTTCCGGTGCATTCCTTTTTTCACGCTCAGTCTTGTGGGGTAAAATTCGGTTGGTTAGAGGAGGCATTAGAGGAGGAGGGAAGGCTCGGTAGCGTTTGGTACGCATCTGCATTAGTTGCTGCTTCTCTCAAACGATCTGCGCAGAGTTCGCCT
Source organism: Mycena vulgaris (assembly GCA_029204335.1). Classification (NCBI taxonomy): domain Eukaryota; kingdom Fungi; phylum Basidiomycota; class Agaricomycetes; order Agaricales; family Mycenaceae; genus Mycena; species Mycena vulgaris. The sequence continues at coordinate 18,512 of JARGYA010000483.1, forward strand.
GTTCGAATCAGGCCCGAGCCATCGTCCGGCATCGAAACCCATTTTTCTTAGTCCCACGAAGATAGAATTGTGGAGCAAGATATACATACAAGGGCAGAAAGAAAGGCTCGGTAGCGTTTGGAACGCATTTGCACTCATTTCGTCGAGGGACCCTTTACGCGGATTCCGCCTGTTCGAATCAGGCCCGAGCCATTCTACCGCATTGATCTCTTTTTCTCAGTCCCACGAAGATAGAGTTGTAGAGTAAGATGTACGTACCAGAGCACAAGGAAAGGCTCGGTAGCGTGTGGTACGCATCTGTACTCATTGGATATAATAGTCGGGAAACCTGACGCAGAGTTCGCCTGTTCGAACCAGGCTCGAGCCATGATATAACATCGAGTCCCTTTTTCTCCGTATCACGAAGATAGAATTGTGGGGTAAGATCGACTTACCAGGTAGCCATGAAAGGCTCGGTAGCGTGTGGGACGCATCTGCTTTCATTTCATCCCGCTGAGTTGTGATGCGGATTCCGCCTGTTCGAATCAGACCCGAGCCGTGAAACCGGTCAATATATGCTTTTTCTCGGTCCCACGAAGATAGAATTGTAGAGTACGATGTAAGTACCAGAGGAGAAGGAAAGGCTCGGTAGCGTTTGGTACGCCTCTGCACTCATTTGTTGTAGCCCCCGTGTTTGCATGCAGAGTTCGCCTGTTCGAATCAGGCCCGAGCCATTCTACAGCACCGCTCTCTTTTTTCTCAGTACCACGAAGATAGAATTGTAGAGTAAGATATGCGTACCAGAGGAGGAGGATAAGGCTCGGTAGCGTTCGGTACGCCTCTGCACTCATTTGTTGTACCCGCCGTGTTTGCATGCAGAGTTCGCCTGTTCGAATCAGGCCCGAGCCATGGTCCGGAACAAAGCTCCTTTTTCTCAGTACCACGAAGATAGAATTGTAGAGTAAGATATGCGTACCAGAGGAGGAGGATAAGGCTCGGTAGCGTTTGGTACGCCTCTGCTTTCAATTCGGTCGGTCTCGTCAAATCGATGCAGAGTTCGCCTGTTCGAATCAGGCCTGAGCCGTGACAAATTCTATAATTTTTTTTTCGGTGCCACGAATCGAAAGTATGGACCAAGATATACGTACCAGAGAGAAAGGAAGGGCTCGGTAGCGTGTGGTACGCATCTGCATTCATTTCATCGTGTTGGAGTTTGATGCGGATTCCGCCTGTTCGAATCAGGCCCGAGCCGTAATCGAGGCCGATGCTTTTTTTCGGGGGCGATTGGGAGATTGGGGGTGAGACGAGCGAGGAAGAGCGTAGGATAGGGAGCGGGTCGGTGTGGTTGGAACCTGCATTATAATCCGATGAGAAATTCGGCATCAGCCTGAATGTGAGGTGCCGCCCGAGCCGTGATTTGGCTTTCCCATGTGCATAAATTGAATCCTGGGCCAAGACTTGAGCGCTCAGGCCCCAGGCACCAGAGGTCCTCCCGCGCGAGTCGGTGCGGGGCCTTTATCGGCCGTGCACGCAGATCGCTCGGATGAGGCAAAGATTGACCAAGAAAGCGTGCATGAGGGCACGAGGAGCGCACGAGGCGGGGTGGCAATCTCCCGGCATGAGGAGAGCTCACTGGCAGCGCTGAGTGCTATTTTCCCGGTGGCGTCTATCGCATGTCGAGGACTTGGCAGACAAGCGGTGATAAGCGGTGGACCCCGCGCCTAGACCTATTAGTCAGCAATCAGATTTGGGCCCCTCCCTCTCCGCGCTCCCTTGTACCCACTCTCTCCCTGCCGCGACGATGATACGGTTCGACACGCTCCCGCCCGAGGTGATGCAGGCAATGTGCACCCCGATGCACCAGATCCTCCCCCCGACCCCGCTCCCGCCCGCCCCGCCCATGCACGGCCACCCCTCCTCCGCCTCCCCCTACGCGCCCTACCCCTCCTCCTCCTCTCACTCCTCCTCCCACCACCCCCACGTCCAGCAGCCGCTCTCGGGCGCCCTCTACCTCGGCTCGCTCTCCGCGGTGAACGACCACCCGCTGCTGCGCGCGCACGGGATCACACATCTGGTGCAGGCGCTGGAGGCGCCGTGGGCGCCGCCGTGCCGCAAGGAGGACGGCTTCGTCGCGTACAGCATCGACATCCGGGATAAGGAGAGCGTCGACCTGCGCCCGCACCTCGAGGCCGCGTGCGTGTACATCGAGCGCGCGCTGCGCCGCGGCGAGGGCGTGCTGGTGCATTGCCAGCAGGTGCGTCCCTTCCTCTCTTTCACTTCTTGGGGAGAAGCTAACGAAGCACAGGGCGTTTCCCGCTCGCCCTCGATCGTGATCGCGTATCTAATCCGCAATCACGGAATGTCGTACGACGCCGCGCTCGCCTTCGTCAAGCGCAAACGCGCCTGCATTAAGCCCAATCCCGGCTTCGCCCGCGCGCTCGTCGAGTGGGAGGCCGCGTGGCGCCGCCCCGCCGCCCAGCGCCGCTTCACCTCGTAGCCGCTCCGCCTCTCCCCGTGTACGTCGCCGCCCCTCCGTGTGCGCTTCAGATCTGATGCATCGCGCGCAGTCACCATCTCCGATCCGACTGTATCATCCCCGCCCCCGCCCCCGCTCACGCCCACGCCCACCCGATCTTGCGCCCATCTACATCCACATCACTCCCCAGCCACCATCTTGCGCCCCCGCCCGCCCATCGTCCAAAACTCAAAAGCATCCAGCCACGTACCTTCCTCCACTCTCTGTGCTACCGCCGCTCGTTATCTATTCTGCGCTCCCTCATGTCACATCTGTCAATATCTCTTACACTTACGCTTACGCTTACGCCCATCTCGATACGCCTTCCCGTACAATTACATCCCTGTACCCTACCGCGTCGTTGTACATATACCTTCTCTCCTCCCTCCTCCTTCTCCTTAATCCTCTCTGCCTTGACTCAGCAACGCTTGCTTGCCTAAACACCACCACCCGGATCACTTCCTTTCCTTTCCTTTCTCCTTCTGTTCTCTTTCCCGCACTCGCACTCGACCTACCTACGTCATATACATTCGCTCGTTTCTTTTGGTTTACCTCATTCCGTTCCGTTCCTTCTTTTCTATTTCTGCTGCTTACATATGGGGCCGTTGTCTGTCTGGTTATATTGGGTTTATTGCTGTCTCCCTGCGTGTCTCATCGACGTAAATCGAGGGGTGATTCAACCGCGAAGGAGAGGTGAGGACTCGGGCGTGGTGTACGGCGCACGCTCCCTCTTCTTACCAAGGAATGAATGCAAGGGAGAGGATCGGGTTCGATTCCCGGCGCCCGGATAAGTTCATGCTCTAGTTTTTTTGCACTGGCACCGGGATAAATCGGTGGGTTTATATAGGACACAGAGGGAGATGTAGGTATTCGGGTGTGGTGTATGGTGCACGCTGCCTCCTCCATGGATTGATACGCAGTATATTTAAGGAGAGGACCGGGTTCGATTCTCGGCGCCCGAATCTGCGTTTGATTAGAGCCTTTTTTGCACGTGCCTCGGAGGGAATCAGTGGGTTTATCTAGGACGTAGAAGGAAACAAGGACTTGGGCGTAGTGTATGGTGCACGCTCCCTCCTCCTTGACCGTTGAACAGAAAAGAGGTAAGGGAGAGGACCGGGTTCGACTCCTGGCGCCCGAACTTCTGCCTTTTTTACCCCCGAATTTGCCCGACATCAAGATAATCGAAGGGTTACTCAGCCTCGGGAGGGATCAGGAGACTCGGGTGTAGTGCATGGTGCACGCTCCCGCTCCTCAAGCTTGTGTGGCACTATTGAAGGGAGAGGCCCAGGTTCGATTCCTGGCGCCCGAACTGCGTCCTCTAACGCTTTTTTTTTCAACTCATTACTGCAAATCGAGGCCTTATCAAAGGAGGAGAGGGAGTAAGGAATCGGGCGTGGTGTACGGCGCACGCTCCCTCTCCTTTCTACGGAATGGATCCATATGCAAGGGAGAGGATCGATTCGATTCCTGGCACCCGAATGCGAGGTTATTCTGTCAATTTTTAATTCAACTCACCGACGCGAATCGATAGGATATTGCGCCGCCCAAGAGAGGTAAGTACTCGGGCGTGGTGTACGGTGCGCGCTCCCTCTCCTTAATGAATGTATAAAGGATGTATCAGGGGAGAAGCCCGGGTTCGATTCCTGGTGCCCGATTGAGATATTCGTCCGTTTCTTTATCCAAGCCATGGACGCCAATTGGTCGGATATTGAGGCTCGAAACTTGGCTGAGGACTCGGGTGTGGTGTATGGTGCGGGCCCTTCCTTGTAATTACAGGTTATGACTTCTAAGGGAGATGCCCAGGTTCGGTTCCTGGCGCTCGAATTATAGGTTTCAACTTTCTTCTTTTGCACGGGCATCGTAAAAAAATCGGTGGGTTCATCAAGGAAATGAAGCAAGGAATTGGACGTGGTGTACATACGGTGCACGCTCCCTCTTCCTAGCAGCTGTGTATAGATGTAAGGGAGCAGTCTAGGTTCGATTCCTGGCGCGGAATTAGTTGTCTGCGGCTCTTTTTGGTGAAAGGATTGAGGGAATATTGGGGTTCAAACTAGGTTGAGGACTCGGGCGTGGTGTGCGCCGCACGCTCCCTCCTTCTTATAAATTGGCAGCTAGAATCAAGGGGAGAGGCCCGGGTTTGACTCCCGGCGCCCGAATCAGTTTCAACCGAGTTTTTGTCGTGGCCTCCTCTCTTTGTTGCACGGGCGTCCAAAGAAATCGGTGGGATATTTACCCTCGGGAGGGAGATATTCGGGCGTGATGTACGGCGCACCCTCCCTCCCCGTTCTCAGAGACCATGCAATTGGAAAGGAGAAGCCCGGGTTCGATTTCTGGCACCCGACTCAGCTATTGCTCAATCCGTTTTCCACCGGCATCGAAGCATCGAGGGGTTATTCCGTCTTGAAATAGAGCAGGGGACTCGGGCGTGGTGTACGGTGTACGCTCCCCTCTCCTTGAACACTGATGTCGCCACGAAAAATGCAAGGGGGGATCTGGGTCGATTCCTGGCACCCGACTGAGCTGTTGCTCAAATCGTTTTGCACGGATTCAGAGGATGCTAAGGAGAGCTCCAGATTCAATTCCTGGCATCCCATTAACTCGGCTTTCATCCATTTTTCCAGAACTCATTGAAATAATCGAAGGGTTATTCAGCCTGGGAAAAGAGCAGGGGGCTCGGGTGTGGTGTATGGCGCACGCTCCCTTTCCTTGGGGATTTCCAAGTGGAAATGATGCAAAGGAGAGGACCGGGTTCGACTCCTGGTGCCCGAATTAGCTGGAAACCTAATATTTTGCAACGCATGGAAGGAAATCAGTGAGAGATTCAGCCCCGGAGAGAGGAGGGTATTCGGGCGTGGTGTATGCTGCAGCCAGGTTGAAAGGGAGGAGCCCCGGTTTGATTCCTGGCGCCCGAATTGCCACGGTCTGTCGTCCTTTTTTTTTTTTGCTAAAGGGATGGTGCAGGGAAATCGGTGAGTTCGTCCAGGGAGGAGAGGGAGACGGTACTCGGGCGTAGTGTATGCGGCTCGTTCCTCCGTGAAGCGATGAGGGAAAGGATTATGGGGAGGATTGGGTTCGATTCCTGGCGCCCGAATAGTATGTTCTACTTTCCTCTTTTGTTTTGTGCGAGGATCGTAAAAATCGGTAGGATATTCAGCCTCGGAAGAGAGTAGGGGATCGGTTGTGGTGTACGGTGCACGCTCCCACTGCTTAAAGCTATAGTAGGTCCTGATAGTTGTAAGGAAGAAGTCCAGGTTCGACTCCTGGTGCCCGAACTTGCTGTGTCATCGAGCTTTTTTTTGCTCGGGCATGCAAAGAACTCGGTAGGTTCATAGAGGGAGGAGAGGGAGGTTGGACTCGGGTGTAGTGTATGGTGAACGCTCTCTCTCCTTTGATGAATGTAAAAGGGGTGTATCAAGAGAGAAACCTGGGTTCGACTCCTGGCACCCGAATGAGGGGTTATTCTGCCAATTTTTGATTCGATTTAACTCATCGTCGTAAATTGCTAGGATACTCGAGCTCACGCGGAGCCTAAGTATTCGGGCGTGGTGTCCGGCGCGCGCTCCTCCTCCTTACGAATGCGGAAAGGAAATCTTAGGGAAGAAGCCCAGGTTCGATTCCTGGCTCCCGACCTCGTCGGTTCCCCACGCTGTTACTGGTGAAGGAATTAAATGAAATGGATGGATATTCAGCCTCGAAAGAGAGGTAGGCATTCGGGCGTGGTTTACGGTGCACGCTGCTCCTCCTTACGCATGTATAAATGGAAACTTCAGGGGATCCCGGGTTCGATTCCTGGCGCTCGAACTAGGGCATTCATATATACCTTTTTTTCTGGTGAAGGAAGATCCAATCTCAAAAGAAAGGTATGTATTCGGGCGTGGTTTTCGGCGCACGCTCCCTCTTCTCACAAGAATGGCATCTAGAATTGAGGGAGAAGCCTAGGTTGGATCCTGGCGCCCGAATTAGATGATGCTGCTCAATCCTTGTTGCACGGGCGTCGAAATAATGGAGGGTTTAGCCAGGGACGGAAGGGAGGAAGGTATTCAAATATGGTGTATGGTGCACACTCCCTTCTCCTTGCGCGAAATAAGTTGAAAGGGAGGGACCCGGGTTCTATTCTTGGCGCCCGAACTCGTCGTTCATCCCGCTTTTTGTTTGGCACGTGCATCGGAGGGAGTCCGTGGGTTTATATAGGACACAGAGGGAGAGGTAAGTAGTCGGGTGTGGTGTACGGTACACGCTCCCACTTCTTAAGCTGATGGTAGAATAAGGATGTAAGGGAGCAGTCTGGGTGCAAATCCTGGTGCCCGAATGAGCTACAATTTCTTTATTGTACACTCCTGATTATTTGCGCGATTTAAGGAGACCGAGAACGAAGTGGAATGGCGAAGGGGGCAGATAACTTCACAGCCACTGGCAGATAACTACCCAGCCGATCCATACATGAACCTGTCGGTCTACACCCCCGATTTTGCCCCACCTCCGGAGCTTGGATGCTGAAATTTTCCAACCGCATTGTTGAGATGAACTCCATTCCATCAGAAACCATCCACCCTATGCAACGTCCTCCATTTGCTTGTGGTCGACTCACTTCGGACAAACCAACTGAGGCAGCGTTCGATCGCCGTTCATTTGCGGTACGACTAGTAGAGGCGATTGATTTTGCCTGGCCCACATCTGTGATTTTGAAAAAGAAAAAAACTTCTTCGCCCGTCTGGCAGCATGATTTCGCTCAAAGGCTCGGCACCAATAATCAGCACTGTACCCTCTACGTCTGGGTGCTCTGATGGTTGGTGACAGGATCCCTACTCTCATAAGCATCGAATATCGGCGGCGGCTTGTCGAACGGCAAGGATTGTGCTGTTCCAGTGCATTCAAATTAGCTGCCAATGAACTGCATCAAACACGCTTTTATATGAACAGAATTTGAAGACATCATGGTGCGAACGGCCGCCTTATTCCCAAGCCTCGAAATACAAAACACGAGAGTAACTAGAGAGGCGAGCAGCTGAACGAGCTCGTCAAGTCGTTGAAGTTGATTGTGCCCGCGTGTCCGGGGACGGTGAAAAAGTTCCACACCCCCTGCTGCAACACGACCTCGCTGTCGGTGGGGTTGTTCCCGGTGCCGGTAGAGATGCAACCGAAGTCCCTGCACGCCATGCCTCTATCAGTTCCCCCGTTGCTGAATATATTTGCCGGTGACACTCACTGGAAGAACGTGCAGATGAATCCACCAGGCACTTGCGCGCTGGAGATCTCCTTGTTCAAGAAGGTGAGCCCGCCGGTCAAGTTGACGCAACTGTCGGATACGACGGGGACGTTGACGCATCCGGACGGGGGACTGACCGCCCCGGTGCAGAGGTCCACGGTGACGCTCGCGTCCTGAACACCATTGGGTTAGAACGGCAAAATTCAAGCGGAATTTGCAACGTACAGCGCCCGGCTTTTGGACTGGGGTGGCCGAAGCGACCGAGAAGACAGCCACGAGGGTGAGGGAGAGAAGAGACTTCGAGTTGAACATTGGAGTAGTCAGTGAGTAAACTGGGGTTTCCCGAGTGAGCTGCCATCCTTTATACAGATGAGCGCACTGATGAAAGAATCTCCCAAAAGGGGTGATTCTGGCTCCCACAGACCCAGAAACGTTCAAAATTTCTTGACACGTCGATGTTGGTGGCATTCTCGACAAATCCGGGTATTTGTGGTGTATCTGTGGTGGAATTAGTGTTGCCGATATTCTTTGGCCATGAAACTTTTTTGACTGACCCCAAGTTCTCTGTCCGGACAGGACCTAGCTTTGGGGTGCTCGACCATCGACTTTTGTCCGGCCAGGACCTAGGTTTAAGGCCCAAATCTCCAACAAATTGACCGGCACCGGACCTAGCCTACAAGGGGATTATCAGGGGTCCTATGGCGTGCCCCAACGTTAAATTAGCATGGACTGATGAATGTTCGCGGGCGACAACCCTCACGTTCTCAGGAAGCCTAAACAAGTGCCTCTTACATTATTAGGATCTCAATCAGCATGGAAAGGACGAATGAAAGAATTGAATTGAGGCAAGGTTGCCGCTCACTGCTGCTTCGAGGTAGCGTAATATTAGTACCTCATTCAGCCGCCGATGTCAGGACCCAATGTCAAATATCGCAATGAATAATCGAACGGCGCGCATTGTCATCTTCCGTGTGACCTGTCTGAGACAACGCCGGCCAACACGAGGACCTTTTTTTGAACATGATCCACACCATAATGGGGAGGGTAATAGACACATCTGGAAACCGAATTTCAGTCCTGTTGAAGGCGCCGTCAGACACGGATTCCGTCGAACTAAATATACCACAGTGAGCTCGGATATTGTTTTGAACGCAAATCACTGCGTTCCGCCCGTCGGCACAGCCTGCTGAACGCTCTGGCGACTTCCTCAGCCGAGCATCTGCCGCTGCGCAGTTGACGTGGTGATATTTAAATTTAGACTCGATGCCGTGAACCTCTCACGTTGCTCTCACGTGCCAAAATGTCTACATAAGATCAGCCAGAGCCGTCTTCAGAACACTGGGCCATCAAAACTGATAGCAGTGATGTTGCACGGCGTCTGAGCAACATCCGAGGCTCATCCAGGTCTTAAAATACAGGTGAAATAATCGGCAATACTCATGTTGGTTCATAGTTTAATACTGTAATTAGGTAAAGACCGGCCGACTCAGCCTACCTCCAGGTCTGCCGACGTCTGCCGAGGTCGCTCGGCAGAAGCTGTGCCGACAGACCTGCGGAACGCAGTGAATGGCGCCCGTCAACGTTGGCATAAACTGATGAATGTTCGCGAGTGACAAGTCTGACGTTTCCAGGAAGCCTAAACGGGTCAACTTCAACAGCTTCCATCCTTCAAGTTCCATGAAGCTGAGACCCCCTGCCATTCCGCGGATTTACACGGCAGTTCCGCCTGGTCTTGCACCACAATTGATTTCCAGAAGTTTCGCGGAGAGCTCAAGCTCCGTCCATTCAAGGTCCGTTCAACGGCGTTAAGCACCTATATTGAACTACCATTCCGATGACCTTGCAAACTGAATACATTGTCCATTATGACTGTTACAAGACATGCGCGCATGCTGCACCTTGATGAATGAAGGCTCAATGCGCGACCCAGGACTTCGGCTGAGATTTCTGGACTCTTGCCAGCGACTTGGCTCAAGCGCTAGGTTTGAAATACGGTACGGATCCAGAGTCGCCTCCACCTGGCATTTGCATTGACTACCGTGAGCGTGCTGTTTTTCGGCCGGTGCACCGTGCCCAGTAGTTTCATCACCATCCCTTCCTGCCGCTTCCAATACGACCGTGGGAACGAGGGGATCTTCGAGATATGTATAAATGCTGTCGAGGGCACGTACGGGTGCGGTTGCGGCAGGCGTCAGCCACGGCGACGATCCCTGTACCCCGTGTGAGCGTTTATGGAATGTGAGGGAATAGACCGCACCGCAGGCGGGACACTTGATGCAGGTGAAGCGGTCGCGGCCAAGGATTTGGCTTTGTAAGATGTCTCCAAGCGACGAATGACAAGCTGGCGGACCTACTCAACAGCACCTGCACTCCACCTTCGATCTTTGAGCCATTGCAGCTTTTTGTCAGGGCACATAGCTAAGAGAATGATCAGCAAAACTCGATAATTTCGTGCAGTATATGTCCTTACCGATCGAAATTCTATATACTTCACAATCGTCCGTCGGAGAGTGATACTTTTGAAGCACAAGGAGTGCGGTGTGGGCTGCGACCCGGATCACAGGTGACGGTGTTGGAGCGTTTTCGATTCGCTTCAATGCATCTTTTAGGTCTTCAAACATGGGAATGATAGCGCGTGCCAGCGGAGTTTCTTTTTTGGAGAATAGCTTGGTCGGGCCATCAAAAATCTGAAGCTATGTCAGAACAAAAATCTGGTTGCGCAGCGTGAGGATACTCATACAGCAAGGACATCGAGTACTTCTTGAGCAAGTAGCCACTGCAGGTCAGTCAGCTTGAAGCTCCCCAGTTTGTTTACGGTTGACACTGTTAGTGCCTCGACAGGGCTGAAGAAGTGCATGTGGGATTCAAGACAATCATATTCAGAGTTCCAACGGGTCGGTATTTGTCTTGTCAACCCCTTGCGCTCCCCAAGAAGTGTGTTGTCTGCAGCGACGGGAGTTTCGAACTTGTTACCCAGCGTGGCACTGTCGTGTACACGGCGTGCGAGTCCGGCGACCTAGAATATCTTTCCCACAAATGTTGTACATGCGGATATAAAGCCAAAGCACACCTTTGGATATATTCCCAAAGCCATCTTGTTTGCCGCTTCCGTAATCCTCACTCCCCGCCGACCCATACCTGCCATGGCACGATCCCGAGTTGATCTGATGACGGCGTCGTCGTGTGCTTCTGTCAGAAAATAAAGACACGCAGTTCCAGTACTCACTTGATTCCAGAATCGCATGATGGATTCTACCATTCGAGTACCAGATGGCTCCGACGCCAAGCCACGATTCGGAGGTGGGGGATGTCCATCCGTCCATTACAGGCCGACGCCACGCCTCCACAACATGTTAGTAGTGCCAGAAATCAATCACCGAGGATACAGACCACGAAATAACCCTTAACTCTATCTGATGGATCGAGGTAAGATTCTTAGCATCCCGCGACACGGTTGTGAGATCGGGGACATTAGTGCCCGTCCGCAGCAGCTCCGCCGTCGTGTTATACCATCTATCCTTCACAAGGTCGAATGGACGGTGACTAGTTGCGCAGTGCATGGCGATACGTGTCCGGGGGGCGGCATCTGGATGTGAAGGAATGGCGGTCGAGGGCTCTTCAGCGACGGAAAGAACATCACGGTCGCTGTTGCACTGGTCGGCCGTGTTCTTGAGATTGGTGGTTCCTGTGCTGGTCTTGGACTGCGCGTGCGTTAGACCGGGATGGTCCTGAGACGCATGTTTGCATTTGAATATGTACATGAGACTTTTGCGGCCCCAAGTCGTAGAACGTGTAATGGATACATTATAGTGGGAATAGACGGGAGATTTCTAGTTTTTAAGAGCGGCATCTTGAGTCGCCACATCAACAGATGAATTACGAGCAGAAGATAGGGACGCACCGACAATCTCTGAATTGCTGAACTCCCAAGCCTCCTCGTCGGATTTGCCATAGGGATTACCCTTCAAATTTATTCTGCGGTATTTCACAGAAGGCACCACGAATGCTACATGCACATTCTCATTAGAAGAGCCCGCTCGAGCCTCGAGGCTGAATGGGAGAGCTGTCCGGTGGAGTGACACGAGAAGAATGTACAAGATTAAGAGAATGGGGAAGAGTGTATTGGAAATTAGGGTATAACAAGGTAGGGGAGGGTATGGAGGGCCTGACGACGCATCCTGGGCGTCGGACGGGTTCGAGAGAGCAGAGGCAAGCCTAAGCAAGCGCCGCCAAACAAGATCCGCAGATAACCCGAACCCGTGCCGATCCGTGGGAATTATCCGTATCCGTATCTGCATCCGTGCTAAGTCACAGTGTCATCCGCGGATGATCATCCGGATAAGGCCGATCCGTGCCGGTCCCTAGTCCGACTCTGATATTCCAGTTCACGAAGAATCTAAGGACTCGGGCGTGGTGTACGGCGCACGCCCTCTCTCCTTAACGCTCTGTGAAGATTTAATGAAAGGAGAGGACCGACCGGGTTCGATTCCTGGCGCCCGAATTTGCCATCATCGTCAATTCTTTTCTTGCACTGGCGTCGAAATAAATCGGTGGTAAACCCGGGACGGAAGAGAGGGAGGTGGTCGGGCGTGGTGTATGGCGCGCGCTCCTCCCTCTTACGGCTGTAGGTCATAACTTTTAAAGGGAGAGGACCAGGTTCAACTCCTGGCGCCCGAAATTGCCATCCGGCTCCAACTCTTTTCTTGCATTGGCATCGAAATAATCGAGGGTTTATATAGGACACGGAGGGAGAGGTGAGTACTCGGGTGTGGTGTACGGCGTACGCTCCCTCTCCTTGGCGGAAACCCAGGCCATGTCAAGGGAGAGGACCGGGTTCGATTCCTGGTGCCCGAACTCGCCGTTCATATCGCCTTTTTTGCACTGGCGTCGCAAGAATGGAGTGTTTATTCGGCCTCGAACGAGAAGTAGGTACTCTGGCGTGGTTTACGGTGCACGTCACCTCGCCTTACAGTGAATTGGAACATATAAGGGAGAGGACCGGTTCAGACTCCCGGCGCCCGAACTACCACGGTCCAGCCGTCCATTTTTTGTGCACGGAAATCGGGGGATATTCAGCCTCGAGAGAGGCATGTATTCGGGCGCGGTTCACGGTGCACACTCCCCCTCCTTTCCGCCCGAGGTGATGCAGGCGATGTGCACGCCGATGCACCAGATCCTCCCGCCGACCCCGCTCCCGCCCACCCCTCCCCTCCACGCCTACCCCTCCTCCGCCTCCTCCGCCCCCACCTCCTATGCCTCTTCCCCACTCCCACCACGCCCACGCCCAGCAGCAGCCGCTCTCGGGCACCCTCTGACTCGATACAGCACTCGACATGCTCGGTTGGCTGGCCGTGCTACCCCCGGTTGCAGAGCTGCGCTTTACTTTTCATAGAAGTTATCGGCGTTCAACGTCGCCGGAAGCAGCGGACAGCGAGCAGAAGGAATGTATGGAGCAGGCCGGCGCGGTGCTGGCGCATGTGCCTGTGCTTTGTGGGAGGGTGTTTTGATTATGTCAGTCTCGTCTTTGTACAATCTCACTATCCGATAAACTGAAACTCTCCTTTTAGTGTATAACAATACGCTAGCTGTAATACTGCATCATGGGTATTTCAGGCTCAGATTAACTACGCAAGCAGTTGAAGGAGCTCGTCAAATCGTTGAAGTTCACCACGCCGTCCTTCACGGGAATATTCAAGAAATCCCATGCGCCCTCCCGCAAAACAACCTTGCCGTCGTTGGGATAATCTCCAGTTTCAGATGCGCACCCGAAGTCCCTGTAGCCCAAATATCTTTCAGTTCCCTCAGCGCTGATTCATTCCACAGAAAAAACCGACCGGAAGAACGTGCAGACGATTCCACTGGGCAATTCCGCGCTGGAGATCTCCTTGTTTAAAGATGTGAACCCGCCGATCAGGTTGACGCAGTCGTCGGATAGCGCGGGGATGATCGCACATCCAGCGGGGGGATTCAGTGCCCCGGTGCAGACCTCCACAGTCACGTTTAGGTCCTGATTCGTATGAGGTTAGTCCGACTCGGAATAAAAACTTTGTGGCAACGCGCCTGGGCGGTGGCCGTCGATATGGCGGGGAGCAAGACCAGGAGGGTGATAGTGGGAAAGAACTTGGAGTCGAACATTGGAATGAAATCAATGTGAGTGAGCCGACGGCGGATTCCTTTTATAGAGTTAGACGCATGGAAATCGAGACTCTGACTCAATGATCGAATGGATAGATGGAACCAGAACTTTGGTAAAAGAGTGCCGCTCGGCAAAGCCCCCAATCCTTTCCGGCAGTGCAGAAAGTATGACTCGCGGCGGTCTGGTTATTATCGTCCGCTTATTTCTTACAATTCTGACAAGGCAGGGACGAATAGAAGGAACAGAAGAGCAACTTTGACAGATTGCTGCTCGGAGAAGGTCGCTGCCGAAGCTCTGATTATTTCCTGCAATTCTGGCCGCGGTAATCTGTGGCAGCCTGGAACTTTACACCTCTGATTCTCTGGTCACTTGGGGAATGTCAATTGAACACTCTATGCAATGATGACAAAGTCCCATAGGCGCACCACCCGAATAACAGAACGCCCACGGTAGTCAATGCAAATGCCAGGTGGAGGCGACTCTGGATTCCGATAGGCGGCTGGACCCGTACCGTATTTCAAACCCAGCGCTTGAGCCAAGTCGCTGGCAAGAGTCCAGAAATCTCAGCAAAGTCATGGGTCCCGCATTGAGCCTTCATTCATCATGGTGCAGCATGCGCGCATGTCTTGTAACAGTTAATAAAGGACAATGTATTCAGTTTGCTAGGTCATCGGAACGGTAGTTCAATACAGATGTTTAACTCCGTGGAACGGACCTTGAATGAACGGATCCGGAGCTTGAACTCTCCGCGAAACTTCTGGAAATCAACCGTGGTGCAAGACTAGGCGGAATTGCCGTGCAAATCCACGGAATGGCAGGGGATCTCAGCTTCATGGAACTTGAAGGATGGAAGCTGTTGAAGTTGACTCGTTTAGGCTTCCTGGGAACGTCAGACTTGTCACTCGCGAACATTCATCAGTTTATGCCAACGTTGGCGGGCGCCATTCGCTGCGTTCCGCAGGTCTGTCGGCACAGCTTCTGCCGAGCGACCTCGGCAGACGTCGGCAGACCTGGAGGTAGGCAGAGTCGCCCGACCTTCGTCTCTTTCCGGTCTGTACCTAATTACAGTATTAAACTATGAACCAACATGATTATTGCCTGTGATCTTACCTGGATTTGACCTGGATGAGCCTCGGATGTTGCTCATACGCCGTGCAACATCACTGCCATCAATTCTGATGGCCAGTGTTCTGACCACGGCTCCGGCTGATCCTATATAACATTTTGGCGCGTGAGAGCAACGTGAGAGGTTCACGGCATCAAGTCTAAAGTTATATATCACCACGTCAACTGCGCAGCGGCAGATGCCCGGCTGAGTCTGTGCAAGCTCTGGAGGCACGGAAAGGGGGAAGAGTCCTGAGGTAAGCAGACCCTGTTGAACCGACGTCGATGGACGTCGCCACGCTGTGCCGACGGGCCCCCGGAACGCAGTGATTTGGGTTCAAAACAATATCCGAGGTGACTGTGGTATATTTCGTTGGACGGAATCCGTGTCTGACAGTAGCCTTCAACACGACTGAAATTCGGTTTCTAGATGGGTCTATTACACTCCTCATTATGGTGTGGATCATATTCAACACAAGGTCTTCGTGATTCGCTGTCCTCCGTGCTGGCCGGCGCTGTCTCAGAAAAGTCGCGCGGAAGATGACAATGCGCGCCGGGAGTACTAATATTCCGTTACCTCGAAGCAGCGGTAAGCGGCAGTCTTGCTGTTCCAGTTCAATTCTTTCATTCGTCCTGTCCATGTTGACTGAGATCCTAATCTCGCTTTCAGAGTCTCTCGACGCACCGGCTTACCAATACCGTGCGCCCGTTTGTATAAGGATGGGCAGCTCACTCTGGAAACCCCAGTTCACTCACACTGACTACTCCAATGTTCAACTCGAAGTCTCTTCTCTCCCTCACCCTCGTGGCTGTCTTCTCGGTCGTTTCGGCCACCCCGGTCCAAAAGCCGGGCGCTGTGAGTTACAAATTCCGCTTAAATTTCATCGTTCTAACCCAATGGTATTCAGGACGCGAGCGTCACCGTGGACCTCTGCACCGGGGCGGTCAGTCCCCCGTCCGGATGCGTCAACGTCCCCGTCGTATCCGACAGTTGCGTCAACTTGACCGGCGGGCTCACCTTCTTGAACAAGGAGATCTCCAGCGCGCAAGTGCCTGGTGGATTCATCTGCACGTTCTTCCAGTGAGTGTCACCGGCAAATATATTCAGCAACGGGGGAACTGATAGAGGCATGGCGTGCAGGGACTTCGGTTGCATCTCTACCGGCACCGGGAACAACCCCACCGACAGCGAGGTCGTGTTGCAGCAGGGGGTGTGGAACTTTTTCACCGTCCCCGGACACGCGGGCACAATCAACTTCAACGACTTGACGAGCTCGTTCAGCTGCTCGCCTCTCTAGTTACTCTCGTGTTTTGTATTTCGAGGCTTGGGAATAAGGCGGCCGTTCGCACCATGATGTCTTCAAATTCTGTTCATATAAAAGCGTGTTTGATGCAGTTCATTGGCAGCTAATTTGAATGCACTGGAACAGCACAATCCTTGCCGTTCGACAAGCCGCCGCCGATATTCGATGCTTATGAGAGTAGGGATCCTGTCACCAACCATCAGAGCACCCAGACGTAGAGGGTAAAGTGGTGACTATCGGTGCCGAGCCTTTGAGCGAAATTATGCTGCCAGACGGGCGAAGAAGTCTTTTTTTCAGAATCACAGACGTGGGCCAGGCGAAATCGATAGCCTCTACTAGTAGTTGCACGGAGATTCGTATGTTATTCAGCATGGACACTATTAGTTACATACTGTAGAGTTTCATTCAATTCGGACGTCACGGGTCACAGGGCCCCAAAAGTCCGAACTTTTTCAGCCTGGTCACAGGTCACCGAGAGGATGTACGAATGTTCAGGAAAAGTCACAAATTTGGCGGGAAATAGCTCAAAAAATCGAATTTTCGCGCGCACGCAAGCGCGCTTGATCGGGGAGGCCGCGGTGTTCTCACACACCGCCATTTTTAACGTGATCGGCCAATTTGCTTCCATTGTTGATTCTCACGACGCGTTCCTCCTCTCACCATGACTCCTCGGTGTTTACGCTGAGCAGTTTTGGGTCCAACCGCCAGATTGTTGCCGAGCCACAGGAGTACGCCTGGCCAGGATCCCCGTTGGTTACCGAGCACATCTGTGCGGCGCCCATTTGTCCACCAGGCACCTTGCCACTCAAGTCCGAATACCAATCCTCGTCGCGCACGGCAGATTGAGTGTGAATTGAGTGTGAATTGAGGGTGGGGAATACATGTATGTGCTCTAATCCATCCCCGGGACTGCTACATCATTACCACTGTCATTAGTGTGTCTCCAGAAGTTGGCTGATGAGAGCAGGGAGGTCGCCCGCTGGTATCGAGAGCTTTTCCGGCCCATCCGGGATCTTGAGGACGTCGGGGAGTCCACTCATTGCGGGAGGGCGGTGGGCTTGATGGAAAAAAGAGAATGATGTAATATTGATTATTCAATAAATTCCCTTTCGGGCGCTCGGTCATTTCAGCCTTGCATTGAACACTAAAAGTGTTTCTAAGACATCTGGGGAGCTTCTCTTGGGTTTCTGCCTTGATTTCAGGCCTTTTTGGGCGATGTCCGAACTTTTTTTTGTGGTCACGGCCCCGTCCGCCGATGTCCGAAAAGTCAAGTTCGGACGGTCGGGTCACAGGTCACACCCGCGTCCGAACTGAATGAAACTCTACAGTAGTGTGACCGTCACGTGTGTTGTTATACCGTGACGGCGCACTCGACGTGCCCTTACTCGCGTTCATCATCGTCGCAGTAAGGGTACGTCGGTCTCTCTTTCTCTGATATATATTCATACTCACAGTATCGCGTAGTTATTGTACTTACACGGGATACAGGTATGCAATATGACTCGCGTTCATCATCGTCGCAGTAAGGTTATTGTACTTACACGGGATAGTAGGATACAGTGTCCAACTCTAGTCGCACGGCAAATGAACGGCGATCGAACGCTGTCTCAATTGATTTTTCCGAAGTAAGTCGACCGCAAGAAAATGGAGGACGTTGCATAGGGTGGATGGTTTCTGGCGGAATGGAGTTCATCTCAACAACGCGGTTGGAAATTTTCAGCATCAAAGCTCGGGAGGCGGGGCAAAGTCGGGGGTGTAGACCGACACGATCAGCTGGGTAGTTAGCTACCACCGTCGCCATTTCACTTCGTTCCCGGTCGCACCCCACTGAGCTGTTCAGGACAAGTTCAAGAGGTCTCAGATCTGGCGGATCAGCACACAACTGATCTCGCGTGGCAAGTTGATCGACAGGTCACGGGATTTCCCAATTCGGTTACATCCACAACAAAAACACGTATATATTCAACTGTGGTCAAGGATACAGCGTAGAAAATATACAACCGATTTCAATTAACTACATTTGTCCTGCTGAGCATAATACGACTCAATTTGGCTGCTTAGAAGGGGATAAATCAAGCCTCGGCGTCTTGGATGCACGACGAGTTGGAGTTTTGTTTGTGTACTCCTTCGCCTGACGGCTCGGTGTGTTTTGTATCCAAGAAGCGGGATGCTTTTGGCCCTCGGAATGATTCCGACTTGGCGTCGAAGGTATGGCGGGAGTCGACGGGGTATCAAGTAACTGCGGTCCGAGTTCGAGCAATTTAAGAAAGGTTTTGAGACCGTCAGAAGAAGCTCAGAAGTGTCGGGAGTAGCATTAGAGACCACTCCCAACAGCAGAGATGCAACGACGCGTCCATGCGTGAGATGAACGCGACAGAATGGATGACGTGGTGCTTATTATTGCTTGTTGTGGGGTACATCACGTGTGTTGATCTGTGTGCTGATCCGCCCGATCTGAGACCTCTTGGAGCTGTTGCTCAATTTGTTTTTAAATTTGCACAGGCATCATTCCGCCTCGAAATAGAGGAGGGGACTCGGGTGTGGTGTACGGAAGAACCGCCTTTATAGAAGTGAAAAATGCAATGAACGTTGCGCACTGTTTTTTTTGTGCATGTCCCGGCGAGGAGGACACAGCGGCGGATGCCGAAGGTGCCGATTGGAACTCCACTCCCATCGATTATCGATATCATTCCTCCTTCCCGCTTTCCTTCCTCGTCGACTGGCCAAAATGCACGCCTCCTTGCGCCTCAGCAATATAGAACAACTGACTGATACTCTACAGGTACGCCGTCCCTCCCATTGAGCTTTTTCCTGGGTTTGACCCTTCGAATTCATCCTCGAAGGCACTGGCGATGTCCGCCGCACGCGGTTCCTTGAACGACTTGGAAGCGCTTTACCGCCTCATTCACGACTCGCCGCAAGCTCATCTTCGTCTCTTCATCCCCGTCTTCTATGCGAATCTCAGTCCTGGCCAGCTCCCGGATCCTTACGACGCCAACTCGCACGACCGCATTTGGAGGGCTGCGGTGGCGCTCGAGGGCCTCTCTGCACTCCACAAACGCTTGATATTGACGGCCTATCGTGAAGCTTGGTCTGCAGTGCGGGATTTTATCCAGTTCCTTGACGAATACGACCAGCACCACCGCGATGCATCTCGCGGCCCGATATACTCCTCTTTCTCACAACGATGTTCTCCCTCAGCGATGACGGCGAAGCCTCCGATATGATCAACACTACCCTTCGAGTTCGCGTCTTCTTCATCAAAGGTTGGGCGGCCACAGTTAAGGATGGGCAAATGTCAGATCATCTATTCCGTGATATCGCCAGTTTTTCTCCTCCACCGTCTCGAGCTCAGCGGTCCGAATAGCATTAAGGAAGTCCTTGAGGGCGCTGGCGGTTCCCTGGATGATCTCGCACCACTCATCATCAATTACCTTCCACACTTCGTCCCGCACAGGAACCATACAATGAGCAACGGAGATAGTGTTTATGTCCTCGCCGCCTTCCTACTTATCGCGCCCCTTCGACGATGGCAAGGACGCGGCGCTCAATCAGGCACTTGCAGAGCACGGGATGGCCGGTTGCCTGGCGGACTGTCCTCTGTGCGCTCTGCGGCAGTCCCTCCGTTCTGGACCCGGAGGACCTGATCGACTTGTGTGTCAGCGTTCTCGTAACGACCCTGAACACGTTTCCCGGGTTTCTCGTGGGCCAAGGAGGCGTTCGATGCTGGCCTTCTTCGCGGGATCGTACTCGTCGCCACCCGAGATATTCCGACACTCCAAAGGCGTCTCGCCCATCTCATTCGAGACATCTCGGCTCCATCTCTCACCTACCACTCTGTCCTATCCAGCCTGTCCCGTGCGCTCGACGAACCGAATCTCCATATCAGCCCTGCCTTCAAAACTTCGGCGACCTTCAATGTCTGGACCGACTTCGTGAATCTCGCCTCACAGCGGCTTGAGTTGCTCAAGAAGTACGACGCTGGCTTACTCACCCTCCGCAGAGCCTGTGACAATCTCGAGGCGCGTGATCTTCCCGCGCGATTGCGTTTTAATTGACCTGACTCAGTGCGAGGAGGTCCGCACGGACGAGGCGCTACGCCGCTGCACCGCCTGCAAAAGCGCGTTCTACTGCTCCCGGCCGTGCCAGGCCGCCGATTGGAAAGCGAGCCACCGCCAGCTCGACGGCCCCTTCATGCGCGCGCTGCTGCACCACGATTACGAGGCCGCGCGCGCCGACATCCTCGCGCGGTTGATCCGCTTCGCAGACGTGCAGCCGGGGACGCCGATGTTCGTCAAGTTCGACTACGTCATGGGGCGGATGGCGTTCGTCGTAGGGCCCGTCGACGTGAGCACCGGCTTTGGCGTGCGCGTGGCGCGGAGCAATGGGAGGGTGGACCTGCATGTCATGTCCGTGCCGGAGGGCGGGGTGCACCACCGTGTGACGGTGTTCCCGATGCGCTCGAGTAATGCCGGAGTGCACGACGGGGTGCATGCGCTCGGTGCGCACGCGGAGACTGTCACGCCTTTGATGATCGACAAGCTTTTGGCTTTGGAGGTGGTGAGGGCGCATTGAGGCGGGTCGAGGGAGCTTGCTACGGGCATTAATTCTTGTTCAATTCCGAAACCCAACGAATCCAGTGTGTTTATGTTCGGCGAGGGATCAACAAGGTAGAGCGGCGTTTTCACCTCTGAGACCAAGGACTCCGGGAGTACGATTGGCCGAGAGATCGTCGGGTGGGTAAGAATTCAGACTAAGCTCGGAGCCGACAGAAGAAACTAGACACGCTGATTCAACGCTATCGAGTTGGATGAATGTTAAAAATAACTGGGCAACAGGGGAATCGGAAACATTGTCGCGTTTGTTGGCGAGGTCTGAATCGGCGGGGATATTCGGAGTGTCGCAGCAGCGTATCATTGTCGACGCAGGAAGTCTTCGAGATCTGATTACTGGCAAAGAGGTCTAGGCCCAAGGTCCGCCGCTTGCCTTCTCCCAAGCTCAACCGCAAGCTCGTCGATCGCGAATCGCGCTGCGATAAACGCCACAGGGGACCGGGGAAGCGCCATTTGTGGAAATCCTGGTTCTGTTCAAGTTCTGTTCCTCCTTCCTTTCTCGTGCTCTCGGGCCCCTAATTCACACGTCACGTGTGACCCAAGTTCCGGTGTCCTCGCATCACCGAGTGACGTCACCGCTGATTCACCTCCCACGTGCTTGTCCACCCGGCCTCCGTTCTGCTCATTGGATCTGCGCCCATCAGACTTTGACAAAAAACTTGTGACCTTTTTGGGCTTGTGAGCTTGCTGACAAGCTCACAAGGTCAAAAGGGTCAGAAGTGAAAAAACACCCTTCGTGAAATCGGCAATTGATGCCATGACGATCCTAGAAAAAAAAAAGATTTGAAGAAAATTTTGACCTTGTGGAAACTGGGTAGGTAGGTAGGTAGGTAGAATTACACGGCACGGTCCAACTCATGAACGCCGGTTTCCAGGGATTTTTCGGTGTACACGCACTATCTACACCATCGCCCCTGGGCCTCTCAGAATTCCTTTAGCCGAGCTCACGGTCGCAGCTTTCGGTCGAAACGTACAACTCGCCGCGGTAGAACCAAAAGAACACTGAAAAAACGAAAAGAAATTAACACATCACTCGGTTATGCCTCTCACAAGCTCTAACGAAACACGGGGACGGCGTAGAACAATTCTAGGACTTCAAATGTGTACTGGAAACCAGCGCGATTGTTGATCTCGGATGGATGATGGCTTTGAGAAACTCTGTTCTGAAAGTTCAGCCATCTGGCGTTGTAAGTCTGGGAGATCAGTGAAGAGTTTGCTCAAGAAAATTGCTCGTAATTCAGCTAGCGCGTCCGAGGATTGCAGGTGATCAGAGCTTGTTCTTGTGTCTCTACTTCCTTCTTACAGAACCTACAGAGCCGTTCCGATTGTGGCACTAGGGGGTAGGCATGGTCGACGTAACGCAAGACTTCCACGGCCAATAGGTGAGTCGAAAGCAACAGGGAGGTTATGGCCTCGCGATGTTTCTGAGTCTTACATAGTTTGTGGCCTTGCGAGCTTGCGACGTTTTTGGTGAAGCTTGTGACCTTGTTTGGCCTTGTACAAGGTCACAAGTTATTTGTCAAAAGTCTGATGCCATGGCCCGTTCCACCCGCTGTTGATTCAGGAGCTTATAGACCACTGCATTCAATTCATCCGCGATTCCCCGTCAGACTTGAAGGCTTGTTCTCTGGTCTCTAAATCTTGGGCATGCGCGGCGCAGCCAAGGGGGTTTGAATACCCGAAAAATGTACCCTATGTCGGTATTTTTATCTCAGAGGCCTAGGTACCTCCCCCTCCCCCACGTGATCAAGCACGTGCCATCGATTTCCCTTTTTGGGACGCCGCCCCCATACGCCGCCGTTTTCCGCCTCTGCACGGCACACATACGGTGACATACCCAACCCTTGCGCCTACTTTTGGGGTAGCCGCTGTATTGGATGACACCATAATTCTTTTCTCTGTGCAACTTGAGGGCATTTAATGCTGAGCCATGTCCGGAAATTATCATTTATGACAGTACACACCTGACCGCATTTCGAGAGCTGTGAGCCGCCGAAATGATCAGTGGGTTGACCGGCATTTTCAGAAGGTTACGCTTTGTGGGGTGATTGTCGCGATCCAGCCATAGCTCCTCCATCCTGTGCATTCAATTCATCTGGTGCCATTTGATAAACACGGGGAATGCTGTCGAGAGATGGGGGCTTGTGCGGCGAGCCACTACAGTGATCATTAAGATTGTACGTGCATATCGCGCGACCACACTGCAATGGGTAGGGAATCAAGTAATTGGTGCACGGTGAGTTTTTGGTCGACTTTTTGGCAGCAGCCATCTTGAATTTTAGCGGATTGAGGCATGTAGAACGGCGCCAGTCGATCTGGCGTGCACCACCCCCGGTCTTTCTCAACTCAAAGGTGCACATGGGGAAGGGCCGTGAACAAAGTCCGATCAAATGGCTCGGCGGGTGAAACAGAGCGGTGAAAGAAGCTCTACGTGAAAGGGTATACAATTTTTTTTTCAGGACCCGGGGGGCCTCCCCCCCCTCCCCCTATATAAGGAAATTCCTTATCTTGGTAGCCCCTTGGGCGCAGCGGTTACTTTTCTGGACGGTTTCACTCCGATCCCTACCATGACCCGCCGCGGGTCTGTTGTACGACTTGACGAGATTTTGGGCGCCTCACCTCACCTCATTCAATACATCCATCGACTGGACCTCGATCGAGACGGCAGGTACTTGCAGCGAGTGTTCTCAAGAGACTCAGAGGCATTCAACTCGAGCATCTGCAATTTGCCGTTGCCGTTGGAGCATGTGTGAATTAGTGACACGCATCTCGTCGACACCCGATTTGCAACGCTTGTTCAGCCTGCCCACTCTGCGCCGAGTGGAATTGAGTGGCACTTTCAACGACCCAGCTGCGTTTCTGGAGATCTGGGATCACTGCTCACCTAGTCTAAAACACCTCCACCTTCGATGTCGGAATGGATCATCCGATCCCGTGCATCCCATCCGGCGTGGCCCGCCCATCTTCCTGGAGTCGCTGCAGCTCGATCGGGAGGGTGTTGACGACTGGCTGACACACGATCTCTGCCAGTTCGACTTCTCGCGCCTCCTGGTGTTGGCCTTAAATGTCCCGGCCTCTTTGGTCGCATGGAAACCCATGATCCCCGGGCTCCGAAGTATTAAAGCGCTGAGCTTTACCGTCGCGGTGCGCATTTCTGCATTTCCAGATGCCCGAGGTTGAACCTGTTATAAAGGCCATAGGCCACACGATCGACCTCGCTCCGTTCGCAAACCTCACGCTCCTGCGTATCCATATGTATTGGCTCTCACATCAGGTGGCACTCACTATTCTTGACACGCTCGCGCCGTCCTCCCACCTCCGGAAGATTGCCCTTTCCTTTGCGAATGTGCCCAACGAGGCGGTCTGTGAAGAAATCGATTCCAGAATCGCAGATCTTCGCATACAACACTTCCCGATAGTTGAGCTGGAGATGCCTATTGCGCAGTTCAATCAGTCCGCGCCGTATTTTTCTCGATCGAGTTCGAGGAATCTGGTGCGCTCCCCATCTTGTCCATCCTTCCTTGTGCTCATACGTCCGCGATAGCTTCGACGCATCGATCCCACCCGCGACTGGTTTGATGTACGTCTGTAATACGTGGGACTGACTGCGAATATCTCATAATATGCCACAGGACTGCATCAGCCAGCCGGATTTCTAATCCTAGGACGTTCCTTCAAGTATACCGTACGAATGTCAATGTGGATCACCTCTTTTACGATACGTCTGTCATGAGAAAGCCAAGTCCGGACATATGTGCTGACATAGTATGGTATCCTGTCTTGCTTTCCTTGCTTCTGTTCCCCGGGGCCGAAACGGGTCAAGATCCTCCTCATTTCGTGTCGGCAATCCCAGCCTTGCAGGGATGATCGATACATAACCGGTGTGGCGCTCGCTACCTGTACCCCCGGTGAAACACTCGAAATTATAAGATTTACGAAAGCTTCCGCGACGCCAGATATACCCACGAGACTGTGCACACGATACGCAGGGTTTTTCGTAGCTTGGTCATGGCATGGTGCACGTCGAGCCCGCTGTATGCGGCAATGATGCCCTAGATATAAGATTTCACCATCTTGGGGGAGAACTCGACATCTCGACGGAAAGTTGTCCCTGCATTAACTATTTTAAAGCCAGGGCAAAGACAACGACAACGAATCACTGCGCAAAAGGGAGCAAGGAACGGGGAGTGGCGACGTCCCACTCCTTTCTTAATTTTTATACCGCAACAAATATATCGTGTAATAAGACGGCTCAGTCGAACCGGACACACCAACTCTGGTAGGTACTCCAAATCACTTTACCAAATTCAGAGGCCAGCCGCACGGTATGTGTACTGGTATACTCTAGGGATTTATACCTGGAAGGAGAACTCCGACCAGGTCCCACAGGTTTTAACAGAAGGCTTCCCTGCACACGCGACTTACCTGCCTTGCCGCACTCGATTTACCTGCGCATATACGTCCGCTCGTTTCTTCTCGTCTCGTCTACCTCGTTCCTTCTTTCCTATTTCTGCTCCTTACATATGGGGCCGTTGTCTCTGAGTTTATTGCTGTCTCTCTTGGCGTCTGCTATGCGGTTCGTTTGTTCGTTCCGCCCGAGAAAGGCGGGAGTCTGCGCTGGTGGCTGAACTGACGCACGATATTCGAGCTCAAGAGGATGACGCGCGGTGTGCTGCGAGGCGTATTCAGCCTCGAGTTCACGAGTAAGCTGAGGACTCGGGCGTGGTGCACGGCATACGCTCAATCCTTCTGCTTGTCTCCTTGTGAAGGTTGAAAGGGGAGAGGTCCGGGTTCGATTCCCGGCGGCCGAATCTGAGTTTCATCAAGGCTTTTTTTTTGGTGGAGGTTGAAGGAAAGTGGTGGGGTATTCAGCGTTCAGCGATGAGAGGGAGGGAGGGATGAGGATGTGGTGTATGGTGCACGCTCCCTCTCTTTGCTAAAGAATATTCAGAATGCAAGGGAGAGGACCAGGTTCGATTCCTGGCGCCCGAATTTGGCATCCGGCTTCAACTCTTTTTTTTGCATTGGCGTCGAAATAATGGAGGGCTCATATAGGACACAGAGGGAGTGGTAAGTATTCGGGCGTGTTGTATGGTGCACGCACGTATGCGGAAACGGAAATTTCAGGGAGAAGCCCGGGTTCGATTCTTGTCCACTTCTTGCTGTAATGGAGCAGTCCAGGTTCGACTCCTGGCACCCGAACTTGACGGCCGTTCAGATTTTTTTCTTTTGGTGCGTAAAGGAAATCGGTGAAATATTCAGCAGGGCAAGAGAGTCAGTACTCGGGTGTTGTGCATGGCACACGCTCCCTCCTCTTTAGGGATGCCGATACTATAATCAAAGGAAGAGGCCGGGTTCGACTCCCGGCGCTCGAATTCTACCAGCGCCCTCCCACTTCTTTTTGACGTGAACTCCTCTCTTTTTGCCAGGGAGGATTTAGGTGGGTTTATTCAACTTTCAAAGAGGATAAATATTCGGGTGTGGTGTACGGCGCACCCTCCCTCCTGGATTCGCAGGTCCAAATGTAAGGGAAAAGCCCAGGTTCGACTCCTGGTGCCCGAACTTGCTGTGTCATCGAGCTTTTTGTATTTGCTCGGGCATGCAAAAAACTCGGTAGGTTCGTAGAGGGAGGAGAGGGAGGTAGGAATCGGGTGTAGTGTATAGTGCACGCTTCCTCTCCTTGATGAATGCAAAAGGGATGTATCAGGGGAGAAGCCCGGGTTCGACTCCTGGCACCGAATGAGGGGTTATTCTGCCAATTTTTGATTCAACTCATTGTCGTAGATTGCTAGGATATTCGAGGCCACGAGGAACCTAAGTACTCGGGTGTGGTGTATGGTGCACGCTCCCTTCTCCTCAGCGCGAAGCGTCTAGTTTAAGGAAGAGGCCCAGGTTCCATTCCTGGCGCCCGATTGAATACAATTTCACCCAGTTTTTTGGAACTCATCAAAATAATCGAGGGGAAGTTGCGCCACCCAAGAGAGTTAAATATTCGGGTTGAGTGGATGGTGCACTCCTACTCCACCAGCGATGAGAGAGCAAGGATGAAGGGAGAGGGCCGGGTTCGACTCCTGGTACCCGAATTTGATGTTCCATCAAGGATTTTTTTGGGCAAGGTGACAGGAGATTGGTGGGTTCATCGAGGGAGGAGAGGGAGAGAGTACTCGGGCGTGGTGTACGGTGCACGCTCCCTCTCCTTGTATTGACTATTTCAGAGGATGTAAGGGAGGGGTCCAGGTTCGATTCCTGAATGAGCTGTTGTTCTTCGCATAGTGCCTACGTGCTCACATCCTCAGAGACACCTGCCACCTCTTTTAATTTGAAAATTTCCCCGACGTCCCCCTGTGTTCCCCATCACCGCCCTTCGCACATCTTGTCGCCTGACCTCCACTTTGCGGCAACTTACCTCGGACTCGCCCTCGGCTAATGGGTGCATATGTAACTCCACGCGGCCTTCTGTGCTTTTAGTTTCATTCCGTCTCAAGTGACCTCCGTGTTGTGTCACCTCATCCGTCTTAATTGATTCCCGCGCTCGTATCGATGCCATCCCAACCATTGTCGACCTCTTTGGTCGGGGCAGGAGCCGTCCTGTTCCCCGCCGAGCCCAGCAGCTTTTACGGGGCTAATCACTGCGCGCACAACAGCATCCTAAATGGCCCCGGAAACAGCCACAAACCACCCATGCATTACAGATCGGAGGGCACACCGGACAGTCAAGTTGTGGGATAAGAATCAGCGCTGCCGAAGTGTCCTGCGTTCCAAATGACGCGCCATGTTTCAGCCATGTTCATACCATTTCGACTCAATTGCAACAGTCCCGTCCCAATCCTTTTTGTTCAGGCAGGATTCACTTCGCGAGCAAGTGAAGAATGTTGGTGTTTGACATCGTGGCATCATATGCCGCCCTCTTCGCACCCGTTTCGCATTATCAGCATTTCGCACGTGGAGAGGAGGGTCACGGCCATCACCATCCGTCTCTACTCGTGAATGGCAACCTCCATTGTTCAGTCGTCTCAATTTGGTACACACAAGGAGCCCACGGCCCTCCAATTCTGCGGCAATCTCTTCTTGTATGGTACCACATCACGCTCCCCGCGCCCTCTGAATCGGCACCGGCGCTCCCGCAGGTCTCCCCCAAATCCACCAGCGCCATCTCGTACCCGGCGATACTTTCGTTCACATCTGGGAATTGGTATGGCCTCGCGCTCGTCACGGACGCTGACATTGAAACGGGCTGCATTCTGGTCAACGTGACCCATTATTTCAGGTCCACAACGAGTTCTGCTGTCGTCGAGAATTATGATACCGCCGCGGAGCTTGGATGCATTGACCAATATTGCCAGACCGCTTCTGATGGCGTAAAAGTTTTCCCGCATTCCAGGAACCCTCGCTTGGCGCAAAAAGGCTAGACATCATCTTTTCAATTAATTCCACTATTCTCCGAAACAGGATGGCCCAACAGTTTCAGGTACACCTCCGCATACACTCTCGGACTCCGGGCTATAAAGGGAATCAGTCGTTCAATTCAGGGATCTTGTCTGACTCATCGTTCTATGCAATTATTCGGGACCCGCGTTGATTTCATCTGGATTCGAGTGACGACTCGACACACCTTCTCAGGCTCCAATACTGCCCGTGTCAACGGCTTCGGCAGCTGGTGATGATTACCCGGAGATCTCTACAATCAAAGTCCCAAACTTGGGGCGCGGTACATATCGGTGTCGGCACGGCGTGGGAAGAGCCTCTAACGGCCGTGGTTTCAGGTCCAGTGTTCCGCTTTGAATATATTGCCTGATGAATACCACATCCCGCCTGCGTATAAAAGGCCACGATTCCAGGCCGATATTTTACAAGTTCGCACAATGTTCAACACGCTCATCTCAAGCGCTTTCCTCTTTGTCATCCTAGCCCACGGAGTTGCACCCAGTCCGCTGGGACCGGGGCCTGTCGAGCTGCAACAGTGTGAGTATCCTGCGGTATCGTATTCCTACGTGCTGACTTGCGAGCGTAGGCGGACCTGGACCCTACGTACGTGTTTCCCATTCCATTACCGACCTGGATTTCAACTGTCACTTGTACACAGGATCGTCAATGTAGGAATCGCCGTATTTTTTCCTTGGACATGGACACTGACTTGTCTCGAAGGCCCACCCGCCGACGTTTGCTGTGGCTCCAGCTTCGGCAACTTGTGAGTACTAGTCTTGTCGGTTAATTGCCCAGAGGACTTTGAACTGACGACGGATATCATGAAGCTGCAAGCCGATAGCCTCGGACTTGTTGTGTCCCGCTCCGGCGGCCCGATGAATGAATACATGCAACCAGGAAATCGAAGAACTCTCATGTTTCGCGGAGACAGTTGACATGCACGTAGACATATGGTTGTCAAACACCAACCTTCTTCACTTGCTCGCGAAATCTTGAATCCCCTCTGAATGAAGTGGATTGGGCCTCTTCGAAGCGGGTGCTGAACCTTTAGGTGGGCGAGAACCAATCCTTTCTATTTATCGCCGAAGAGAGTCAAGAGACATCAACAGACATTAATTGAATCATCCTAGTATTGCACGACTTGCAAATGAAGAGTTAGAACAACAATGGTACAGTATTAATACATTTGGACAGGTATGGAAGCACAGGCGTGCTCCGATAATTCTCCCGCGTAAATCTTGCCCTGTCTGCAGGGATGATGACTCGAGGACGATGGATGGGACGAGGCAGACGGCAGCGGGTGAGTCTTATCGAATTTCGAGTCGTTACTAACTCAAAGGTCAATAGGTGAATGGGTAAATTCACATGAACGACATACTGTCAATTGACCATGGGCTCGTTTAAATTGAGCTCGCCATCTCTCCGAGTCAAGATCTCGACGTGTCCTTCTGGAATCACGTTGTAGAACCATGACAACTGCTCGCGAGAGTAAGCCTTCGTTTTCTCTGCCTTGAGCTCGGTGCGTTTCAATTCTTCCCGCAGCTCTTGGGAAATATGATTTTGGATGCGGTCGAGCCTGAACGGGCGAAGGATACAGAGGCCTGGCAGCGATCGCACCCGCGAGAGCATGACATATGCACTCTGGGTCGTCGGGCAGCTGGCGAGATCGATGCAGCATACGTCTAATGAGCGACCCTGGGCGTTGTGCGACGTGAAGGCGAATGCAGGGATGAGGGGGAGCTGCGAGCGGGTCGCACTGTACGTCTTTTCCGAACTCGGGAGGTGGAAGTGAATTGTGTTGGTGATGGGCTTGAGCGTGACTCGGTGAGGGAATAGTGTGTCGGGATTGCTGTTTGTGTACGCTCTGAAGTCGACTTGCGCAGATATGGCATAGCGACGGCCCTCGATCTCCTCGTATATAATTGATATGAGTGTCCCCGGGCTGCCGTTAGAAGTTCCTAGCTCTGTTGCAAGGTTTTCGGTGCAGAAGACCACCATCCCAGGCACGTAAGGTACCTAAGGTATACTGTGAATAATTCACCAATATCATTGGACTGACAATACCTTGCCGCCCAGGTCGTTCGCTTCTTTGACAGGTACCGACCAGGCCGCCTCGGCAGCGAGGCCAGTAAGCTGCCGCTGCTTTCGCCCCCCCCCCCTCGTGTCCCTCGAGTGGTAAGCGTGGCAATCTTGGCCTGTCGCGGCAGCGAAGGCCTCAGCCATGTTTTTATTGTGTCTATCCCGTGCCGCGTTCGTATATACTATCAAGGGACATGCATGTTCTCGATCGTCAATCCATCTTCTGATATCAGTGAGCTCTCTTGTTTCCGTGCTGCACTCCGAAGTCGATAAGACATATTTGTCCAGAATTGCTTTGTCCTCCACGGAACACGTTCCCTTGCGCAGCCGTTTGAGGATGCTGACCAGTAACGGGTCGCCCTTTTGCCGCATTATTTCTTCCAATACGACAACATGCTCAACCTGATGCCAAATCTGAATACCCTTTACCTCTTGACGAAATTTTTCGTGTAGGTCATTCAAATTATTGTTGACATGGCACTGCACCAGTTCACGGTCAAATAACGAATTGCCTCCAGGTGGTGGCAGCTGGCATGGATCACCGCACGTTGCCCAATTTAATCCCCCACACATCGAGTCAGTAATTCCCTGCCCCATGCAGAGATATTCAGAAAGACGGGCCAGATCCTGGGCACTCAAGAAATAAACTTCATCTAAGATCAGAGTTTCAAGCGACGAGATACGTTCCTCCAAATTTGTTCGCAAACTGGGGGTAGATTTCATTTTGGCGGGAAGAACTCGTAAACTCGCCTTTGAATGTATTGTACAACCACCGATATCGCTGGCCACGACACCTGTAGGAGCAGTCAAACGCATCCGTTCTGGGTGACCCGTGATTTGATAGAATTCTTTCCAGGCTCGGAAAATAACTGATTTCCCTGTCCCGCCCGGTCCTGTGCAGAGCAGCGATATCGGTGGGTCCTTTCGGCCGCTTGCCAATTCACGACCAATCTTATCGGCCAGCAGGAGGAAGGCTCTCGTCTGTTCATCGTTGAGGGTGTGTTTTACAATCAAGGCAAAGCACAGTCGTTGGTATGGACGTAAAGACAACCACGGTGAATCTGAGTCTGAATCCGAAGCAGTTGAATGAAGCCTTGCATACATTTCACGGGCTCTTTTATCTTCTTCCGCCAATGTTGTACACAGCGCATGTGATACTCTTTCAGTTATTTGAGAGTGGTGAGAGCTACTGTCTGTGTTGTTTTCTGCAGCTTTGAGCGGTGTTTGATCAACAAGTCCTTCTCTTTCAACAGATTTTTAGCGGCCTGGCTTGCTCTGACTACATCAGCCTCATCTCCTAGCATTGACCTGCGGCGAAATGTTTCACAGATATTAGCGCTTGGGAGGCTTTTCACACAATAGAAGCCAGCACTATTTGCCTCAAAGATGATTTGCTTCGCATCCCGGGTGGCTCTCGTACCCTTAACCAATGCTGGGTTGTCCGAATCGATTTCGTCTGAATCAATCTCGGTCTGCATCGCATTTTCCCATACCGGATCATATGGCTCATCGGTTTCATCCTCAGTGATCCCCGCATTTTTTGCCATTCTCTTCAATTCAGCGAGCCGTTTGCTACGTTTTGCAGAAAAATCGAACTTGGCGTCTCGAGTCTGATGCAAGAGTTGCATGTTGAGTGCAATTCTCGAATGCTCTGGGGACATTGATGGCCTGAACTCGTTTAAAGCATCGAGCCAAGTGGTATTTGAAGACTTGAGAGGAGATAGCTTGATACTTGACCAGGGTTTAAACAAAGAGAGGATTACCACCGCATACTTCAATTCGACACTCTCCGAGTCATTACGAGGCACCCGATATCCCATAAGAACAGGTACTACGGGAACGTCCAATTTTTTGAGGCAGTGCGTGGTGTACTGTGGATGCCCGGGTTTGAACCGTAGGTATGTCTTCCGTTGAGTTTTCGACTTTGGCCTCTTCTCCTTGACGAACTGTCTCAGGATATCCCAGACGCACATTGAATCAAGCTCGGGTGGCCTGTAGAACACGTCATTGAACATGGTTGAATATTTTTTCTCTCGAACATCACTGTCAGGGATCACAGCTTCATGATTAAGATTTTCTGTTGTGAGCAGAATTAAGCTGTCATCCTCGTCGTCCGGGATAACCAGGCGTTCGGCCTCCTCGGAGTTTGGTATGTCAAGTTCACTCTCTTCGCTCAATTCGGCTGTGGCATGTGAATGATCCTGATCCAAATCAACTGTGAATATGTCCCGCGCAATATCTCTGAGCATGGAAGACCACCAATATTCCTCATAAACATCTGATGTGTAATTATTCTTTCGGCCAAGTAAGAAACTAGCAGTTTGTTGGCCCGTGAGTTCTCGCTTCCCGACTAATGTATTCGTCGTTTTGACCATCATTAATCGGGCCATTTCGGCGTTGTCGATCTTGCCGTCAACATCTTCCGGAGGTTCATTTTGCAGAGCCTTGATTGAAGCACAAAGTGCCGAAAAGACAATCGAAGTGTCTAGCTGGAGTTTGATGGTATAATTTGCCATATATTCAATCATGGCCATCGCGACAGAACCAGATGCAGTTTGCTTGAGGTCAGTGTTACACCCGAGACAGAGAGTTGCGGTTGGATTGTGGCCATTCAAGTGTCCAGTTTCACACCGTATTATGAGATCCCCGTCATCATCAAAATGGGTCTCTGTAGCAAGAGGTCGAGGGAGTTCAAATCGACAATCACTGTCAGGGTCAACCAGAGAGTGTATTCGACGAGGAATATGCTTGAAGCAGGTTGCATTGTGTTCGTGAACCAATCCAGTAGTCTCACACAAATCCCGGTGGTGTTGGTCCCTTCTCTCATCATATCCTGGGGAAGCGGGATGCAATGGACGACTCAGAACGGGGAGTTGCTTGGGAGACCCCTCAGTAGCGACGTATGGAACAGAATTTCGCGGGAAGCTCTGGCAAATAATATCATCGTACCATGCTGTCAGTTTCTGCTTGAATTCGAGATCAGAATTCATCCGCTCTTTCATATCCAAGGGCGAAGCAGGTGCTCCCTCAATCCATATCAACAGGTGGCCATGAAGCGACCCTCGTACTTGAGCTTCAACAACGGCATACCATCCCTTGACTTTTCCAAGGATTCCAATTTTCGAAGCCCTTTTTGCGCCCAGAATGATATCGAAGAACTTTGTTATCATCAAGTGAAAGAACTCCGCACCGGCCACCGGATTCTCGGCCATGGTCTTTGCGCGGATACTTGGTTCATTTTTTGTGCTATCAAGTGCATGAAAAATCTTGTCCAAGTTAACTTCGCGTCCCGCTAAAACCTGAGCTATGGGATTATGAGAATCCGCTGGATTTGCTGTGGCGAAAAAATGTGGTAGGCCATCGCATATGATTTTGCTGTTCATCTGCTGCTTCATGTTGTTCACGTCGCCAACTGAACCGGGAATATGATCGGAGACATAGTTGAGGTACTTCATTACCTTCGCTGCTGCCTTTTCCCCAGCTGTTTCCGGTTTTGCGAAAGGATTCTTCTCAAGCTTGGACTGATAAGTATCCATAGATTGGTTGTCAATCCTTTGCATTAAATCCTGTACTACTGGGAACCAGGATCGATTTGTAGCCAGACGACCTTTGAATGAGGACTGTCGCCGCTGGAGAATGTTACTCATTACAAATATGAAGGACTTGTGCACTTGGAAACGTCGATCTGCGAGACTTAGCAAGTGTTGCACATGAGGCAAAGTATCAACCTGGTTGAATGGAATGTCTGTCGAAATCCTCACATTGTTGTTATCCACCATCCCGACTCCGTATGGAAAGAGAGTTGGCCACAACCAGCCGAATACTCGAGGATTTTTGGAGGTAGATAATGGTGCAGACCCCGATGGGAACTTCACAAACCCTGCTTCTTGTTTCTTCAGCCTACGCAATGCCTCGAGTTTCCTCTGCTGGTATGTTGACCCGATATTCTCCACGTCTACAAGTGTTGTTGAGGTCAATTCGAAAGTATCAGTTCCCTCTAATAACTCTGCATTTGCCTGATTTGAATATGAAGTATATGAGGATCCTTGGTTATTTGCGGAATTTGTACGCAGGAAAGATGTCACGGCAAGTGGGCAGTCATGGTCAGGATATTCTTCTGAATTTTCAATTACTGCATTTTTATCCAGATCCATGTAAAGCGGGTTGTGATCAATTAACCAGAACAGGGCAGTCCGGATTTTATGTCGACGCACTAAGAGGGGTGAACGCTTCAACGTATCTTGAGTGACTTCAGTATTGGGTGAACCAACGAGAATAACACAGATTTCGTCTTGTAACTGAAATAATGGAACAGGCATAGCAGACAAGAACGAGGCTGTATCTTGAGGCAATATACACACATTTCCGCGAGCAGCAAGCTGACCGCTGGGACCTAAGGTGAGCTTGTACATGCACTTTGTGGCGCGAGCTCGAGCAATACATTGTTCTTCCAGGAATGTCAAGTCTTTGAGCTCCTCTGGGACTGGTCCGAGCCAAAGGCCATTAGCGTAGCTGCGCAAAGGAATTGAAACAAAGGCTTTTTTCTTCACAGCGGAATTGCATAGATGACAGAGTACATATGAACCGTTCACAAGAGAGGATCGGTGGAACACTTCGATGCAGGGCTGACGAGACCGTTCCCGAAGTTCAGCAACAGCTCTATTGAGAAGTGAAATATCGAGCTCATTTGTGGCCCTCATTTTGATACAATTTGCCGATTCAAATTTGCCACAGAAAGAACACTCATATCGCTTCAGCGCGGTATTTCCAGTAGCTGCACAATACTCACGAACGATTCCATCCTTCTCGCTTTGAGCCAGCAGAATTGGGAAAGCAAAACTGGACGCTGATGTGTCGAAAGACAGACGGGGAACCTTACGGGAACTTTCTGGCAATGTGGCAGCTTTTCGTTTTCTGGTTCCAAGAAGCAACAAACACTGCTGAGTCTCACTGGATGTAAGCAGAGGAGGGTTTAATCCGACTAGCATAGCTTCCGATCTCAATATGAGACAAGCTTCTGAACATTCATGAACGAGAAATTCCGAGCGCAAGGTATCAGCACTTTTCTGCATCTCATTGGAATCTCTTGCAGACACATGCTGATGTCGACCAGTCATAGCCCTCAAAGCTTGGAAGACAAGTTGCTGATTATGAACAAGGAAACGGACAACGGCAATTTTTTCATTGACAGTAATGCGAACAAAAGGATCATCATCACTTATAGTGGAATCATCATGCAAATTAGAGTTTCGAGGGCGCGCTGCTAGCGTACTAGCAGCGCGAACATCCGGACCGGACATTCCATCTCGCGAACGAGGAAGCCTGAGGTCTGCGACAGTAGCTGAGAGTAAACAAGTAAGTACGTGGAAATCGTGATACGTATGGCCACCACGCACCCATCGATGATGACTGCACAAACATCGAGCCGATTGTCCGGAGATCAAGCGAGCCAGAAGCTAGATGCACGATGGGTTGCGGTGCAGAGTTCCGAACAAGGTGGAGCCAGTCTAAGCCAAGAATCAAGTCGTAGGGGAGAGAGTTGGTCACAGTGACGTCGTGCAAGCGTATAGAGATGCTGCCCGCATCACACGGAAGCGTCAGAGACCCGGAGAGCTGGGAGGCGCGTGTACGGAGCCCAGAATTGATGACCCAGTCCAGAGAAACGTAAGAGCTTGGAGCACGGCCGTCGAATCCAGTAGATACAGGCACATTGCAGAACGTAGTAAGGGAGGACATGGGGGGAGAAAACAAAGATTTGTGCGCTGGCAAAATCAAGGAGACGACTCGGATGTTTCATGATGATCACCGAAAGTCCCACGTCAACGGATACTAGCCCGAATATCAAGCAGAAATGACTAAGACGCAAAGCTGAAGCGCTGCATCTCTTGAATAGAACGAGGAGGCACAGAGACAGATGGATCAATGAGAATGCTTCTTTAATGGAGAGTTCTCAATTCCTTTGTTTCCTTTGCTTCATTTACCTGTTTCACATCTTTTCTGCTGGGATGACCAATTCTTCATGACAAACAGATCAAAAACTGATACGCAAAATCGATGTTCTCCTGGGTAGCCAAACCTAAAGGTTCAGCAATAAAAAAGGATTGGGACGGGACTGTAGCAATTGAGTCGAAATGGTATGAACATGGCTGAAACATGGCGCGTCATTTGGAACGCAGGACACTCCCGCAGCGCTGATTCTTATCCCACACCTGATTGTCCGGAATGCCCTCCGATCTGTAATCCATGGGTAGTTTGCGGCAGTTTCCGTGGCCATTTAGGATACTGTTGTGCGTGTGCGCAGTGATTCACTGCGTTCCGGCCCCCCGTAGACAGACACTCTTTTTTTACATCCGTCGATGTGGGTAGAAATACCCCATCGAGGCAAGTGTGTCTACAAGTGTGTCTACTGTACTATTTCGACTGAGTGTTCACCCCATGTCACGCGTCACCATAAGTGTTCATTTTCTTAGGTGTTCATTTCTCGGCAATCACATCATAACTACCATAAATGGAAGTCCGGCGAATGCCGGAGAGATTTTTTTGGGATTTTTCGGCCTATTTGAGTCTCGAAAACTCAATGTCACCGTCACCAGTACCAAAAGTGTTCAGTTCAGAGGGTCGTGTCACGCGTCACCTGAACACTCGGTCAAAATAGTACAGTACCCCTTGTTAGAAGATCGGACGTCACACGGAAGGTCGTGCGGAGCAAGGATATATATCGCAGGAGCGGTACGGGGGGTACAGAGCGCGAGGGGGATAAAGCTAGTGTATCTACAAGATGTCGGGGCAGTATATGTGTGATCGAGAGTCCGCAGCAGATGACAGGCCCCATTTCAACACCCCTAGCTACCCATTCTTACGTCATGTAGAAGCCCCTCGGCTACTTTCGGCTAGGGCTTCAACCCGCCCCTCACATAAACGGGACGGCCGTCTTTTTTGACGCGACGGGTTGACCCGTCCCGCCCGTCCCGCCCGTGAAGCCCATTTCGACGGGTTCAATGAGGCTTCTGGCGGCATCATTCTGGTGAGTAAATACAATACTGTGTGAGGGTATTCAAAACTCAACTCAAGGCATTGATCGCATCAATCTTATCAATCACCTTGCTTTCAACTCGATTTTCGCCACAAGCAGTGAGTACATGTGGAAATGTGATGGATGATCCAGATTTCACCATAGAGTCATCCAAATCCGACCAGATTCCCGCGGTCTTGCCCAAATTTGCGTTGATCTCGGGTAGACCCGTCCCGTCTAGGTCTTGGGGTCAAGCTCAGGACGGGCGGGTCCAAACCCGTCCGTCCCGCCCGTCGACTCGTCAAGAACGGGGACGGGTCGAAGCCTTAGAAAGATCAATGATGAGAAGGGAGGAAATGCCGCTGTCTGGCTTAGGCGTCTATTGGCGGGTCGGGCCGATTATCCCTCCTTGCCTCGAAACACCAACTCGACGCTCTGGGCGTTGGGCTGAGGATTACTGGGGTATCGTCTGTACGCCGACTCGGATTGTGCATCTGTTTGACTCTGAAATAAACCCAAACGTGGATTGCCAACGTAGCCGTTCATTGAATCGACCGCGTTGGTCTATTTGCATGCTCGAAAGACTCCCCAACTCCAGCTCATTGGCTCTTTTTCATTATTCTCGCACGCCGATACAGTGTTTAACGGGGAAGCGAAATGCACGGGGAAGCGAAATATTCGCTGTCTCGCGCCTTCAGGGCGCTGTATGTAGCCGAGTTTTTAGTACATGATACTAATAGATAAAAAACTCTTGGTTGCAAAAGGATTCGTCCACAGAACTTTCTGGGAGCCCAAGAGATCCAATTCTCTGTTTCCACGCTTATTTGCCGGATTTGGTCAAAGTTGGGCATCGGGCTCGGTCCTGGACTAATGAATACTCATAATTCTGCACACTTGGTGGTTTTCGGGGGCGAGGATCACGAATATCGACATCCCAGAAGCCATAAATGGCTCACTGCGCGATAATCGCGCGCATTTCGCTTCCACGTGATGTGACCAATTTGGCGATTACACAATATGGCTCTCGTTCTCCACCAGAGCAGGAGCAATTGACACAGGACTTTGTTCCACGGGGTAGCCAGGATGTTGTACCTGTGATATATATAAAAATCCTTGATGGTTTGCGACGTGATTGCCTCTTGAATGGCGAAATCGCTTGAACGTTTCGCTTCCCCGTTAAACACTGTATTGCAGCTCCACTGTACTACTTACTGTGCTCGCCCTCTCAGCCTCGTGTTTTGAGCCTGAGTGCCCTCCCTGTATTCGTCCCAGGTCTCCTAGCAACGGTCGCGCGCGTTCTCAAGTTGTACCCTGTCCTTCTGACCTCATTGGATCTCGGGATTCGGTGCGCAGGACGTGGGCTACTTTAATATTTCACAGCATTTATTCGTTTGCGACAACTCTCGACGGACATTAATTACACCGCCAATACTCGGGCAATATTCAGAACATTCCTCCTCTGGATCACACTCCGCAGCTCCGAGTCCCCAAAATGAAATCCTTGCAATCAAACTCAACTCGGGCTCGTCGCTCGGCCCTGACGGCTACTGTCGACTTGATCCCAATTTTGGCCTCGTCGTCTCTCGCACTTGTGTCTCTCTAAATTGCAACCAGAACCCGATTCAATCAACTTAAAGGCCGCCTTCGTTTCCCCACTCCGCAGCAAAATCCTGCAGCACAAAATATTTACACAAACTCGGTGCAGGTTAGTTCATGCTCATCGTCGTTCGCGCGGGGAAATCCCTCTCGCATAGTTTTTTGTCAAGCGCTCAGAAAAGTTCCGTTCCAAGTCGACCCCCGTCGTCATCTGTCGTAGTGCTCGTGTTTTAAATTTTCTTTCAGACATACCTACGCCGTCTACCCAATCAACCAACCCTCTGAATAAGCCAGTCACTTTCCGTAATCCTGTCTATCTTGGCAAATGCCACAGAGTCACCATTCTGTCTCGACAACCTATGGGATCAAGTCTATTTTTGCACCACCGCAGTGAGGCCGAAAGTACTGGTCATATGAAGAGACCTTCCTTGGAAGCGGCGTGGCCGACCGCATATAGAAACCAGAGGAAAAAACAGAGGTCGGTCCAAGACAGCCATAACGTTCGCAGATCGCTCTCTCTCCATCTCAGACCTCCTTATGGCCTTCAACCGCCTATAGAAAATTAACCCCCGCATGCCGAAACACCTCGCAAAACATGCCCCACGTCCCTTGGTCAACAATCGCAAAGACGACCCTGCGAAACACATCACGGAACCGCGCGCGCTCGCCGCACAGCAGCTCTGCCCACGTCTGCGCCACAAACTCGACGTTATTCCGAAACGCGCCCGTGCCGAAGCTCCCGAGGACGAGCTCCTCCGCGCCCGCGCGCGCCATCGCACACAAGATGCGCGCCATGCGCGTGCGCATTGTCGCGGCGACATCCGCGGCGACGGCCGCGGGGAGCGGCGCCTCCTTATCACGGATGTGGAGCGACTTGCGCAGCGCGTTGACGTTCACCGCGGCACTAGTGAGGACGTCGACGTCGGCGGGGGGCACCCACGTGCCGGCGTCGTCGCGCACGAAGCGTACGTTCCGCGTGAGGAGCATCGCGTGCGAGAAGCGTGGGTTATCGCGCGTGCTATGTGCGCTGTAGAATGGGCGGGCGGCGCCGCTGGAGAGGGAGGAGAAGAGGTTGGACGAGCGTGCGAGGGTTTCTTCCTGTGCGCGCGCGCCACCGAGGAAGCCGCCGCCAGGGGAGGTGCCGGACGCGAAGTTGAGCACTGCCAGACGAGGTAAATAGTTCGACTCGACGTTGGCGGTGTCATCAGCGTTGGCCAGACAGAATCGGATCCCTTCCAATGTTGTCGCTTGGTAGAGGACGAAGGCTGTGGATGTGCTCCGCTTTGGTACTGATACAGCGGTCTCCCAGTCTGCCAGTGCGTCAGGGCCAAAGTATGTAGTCGATTTGGGAACGGCAGAGAGGTCCTGGAATATGTGCGTCTCGCCGCCCGAGTCGCTGTCACTTGTGTACGAACCGCGCTTCACGGCAGCGAGCGTGTCCCGCGCAATCTCCTTGAGCTCTTCACGGGGGCGTGTAACGAATGCGGGTGGTTCAGCATTGAGAGTTCTGCTGGACATGGTGCTTGTGGACGTTGGGGACGGTGGTAGCGATCTGAGTTAAACGACCGGATCCGAGCTAGTGTCAGCAAGGTGTCACCGTCAGTCAAAAGACGGTCACGGTCACCTGACTACAAGTTGTCGCGCTTAGACTCGCATAGGCGTCTGGTAAAGTCTAAAGATTGATTTTCGTCGGTGAAACGAGGCACGAGTGCGGCCTAGAAAAGGGTTTATGATCAATCTTAAGCGGTCGCTAAGGAATCCTTTTCTTAGCGGACGCGCTCATCAACTTTCTTTTGCCCAAGCATTGTATCCATTCAATGGCACTCCTTCTTTTTATCCTAGTTCTACTTATTGGCCCAATCTATCCACTGGTTCGATCCCTGGCTCTGTCGATACCGTGACGTGGCAGCCGCATCTTAACCCCAACAGGGAGTACGCCCTCTTTCCACCTTCATCACTCAGTTTTTTATTCATTTCACTGGCACGCGTGTCAGAATCATTCCACAGGCCAGAGTCAGCGTGCACTATGGGCTGTCCATCGGCGCCGCCTGCGCACCTCTGGTCCTCTTCCTCATGTATTTCTTCTCGCCCATAGCTTACCCCAGTGCTAAAATTCTCGACTGAGTCCTAGGCACAAATGAGACGTATAAATACTTATAAGGCCGATCTCAAGACCTTTCTGCAGTTCCACCGCACGGGCGGGGAGCCGCTCTGGGACACCGAGATCAGCATTCTCAACGGTGTGCGCGAACTGAGTACAAAAAACATCGCGGATATTATAACGTCGGTGAAGGTATGTACCTCAATTATTGTACCCTGATGCGCTGCCGACGAGTCCTCCTTATCCAGGATGTCGTAAGTCTTTCCGCCGACGCGATACTCGATGAGAAGCTCGTCGAGCCGATGTACGTGCCTCTTCTTCCCATTACCATCTACCCCCGTTTACGTCTTCCTTCTCCCGCCTCTTCAGTGGCTACCCCCGCTTCCCTCGTTCACGAGCCGGAAGACGCGGGCGCGTTTATCGGCCTGTTGCTGATAAGAAGGTGTGTTTGCATCGTTCCTTCCTCTCTGCTCATGACCTTCCGAAAGAGTCCTCACATACTTCGTCACTTCGTAGGATTGCGAGACTTCGTCACCTGGTATGCAAGTTTGTCAGATCGCGAGCCGAGCCTTTTGTGAGCCAAATTTAGCACTCTGAATGGGCAACTTCGTCAGTTGAGTGTCCCATTGACGAGCGTCGAGAACACCTTGTGACAACAGGTGTGCCTGATGGATTGATCGGAGACCGTGACATTCCGATGGGCTCCTGCGCGCGTTTTGATGACTGAAAGAGTCTCAGCGAATATTTGCGGTGTTTATTGGACCGCAGAGCTGACCTGGGGAGGAGAAACATTGTCGGCGGTTGGCAGGTGGTTGTGAACCGAACACGGATCAAAAGTTTGATAGGTGTTGGCGCAAAATCCGTCGAACAAACCGGGTCCCGGGGAAATATTCAGAATGAACCTCAAATTACAAATCCATGACATTCAAAGCACTGTATTTGAACATTTGACTCAGGTCCATACAACCCATCACGAACATGTGACCTCCGTGTTATGATCATGATTTGTTGAGGTTCACTTTGTCCGATTGGGTTTGCAAGGTCATATAGGAGCGCACATGGCTGTTAGCGGCCTGGAAAGGCCCTGTAAGGTTGATGTCACATGGCTGAAGATTTAAAAAGCTGGGTTGCAATTGCAAGACTATATAAGGCGTATATCAGGCACCTCCGGAGACATCCGGGAGCTTACATCATCGTAGAGCAAATGGCCTTAAATTCGTGCCAAACATGGGGGCCCCCCTGCAGATATTTTGTATCGACTTTAAACGAATTCTTTCTATTAGAAAGTCATTCCTTGACTGGGATTAAACGAAGCCATTCCTCCCCATTACATTGAGAATGTGCGCGCCGGTGGAGCACAGCCACTTCGCGCCAGAGGACCGAATTGTAATTTGCTCGGGAGCTTCAATGCTTTGACTATATTCTTTGATGTGGAAGCTCGCAGCGTATCCTGCCTGTAGGAGTATGAATTTCTTAGTGTCAGTAAAGGCGGCCCCCATGTTTTATAGCTCTCACACGTGCACTGTGCTCTGTGAGAACACTGTGCTCACTAGTAAAATACAAGAGGATCATAAAAAAAAATCACAACACCGTGTATCCCTCCTGTACCTCCTCCTCTAAGAAACCATCCCCAT
This sequence comes from Mycena vulgaris, assembly GCA_029204335.1. Classification (NCBI taxonomy): domain Eukaryota; kingdom Fungi; phylum Basidiomycota; class Agaricomycetes; order Agaricales; family Mycenaceae; genus Mycena; species Mycena vulgaris. Next base: position 61,216 of record JARGYA010000483.1, read on the forward strand.
CTTCTCGCCCCAAGTCATGCTCGTTGTCCGACTCTCCGACTCATCGTCACCTTCTCCTCCTCCCGACTGCGAGTCAGACGACGATCCAGTGGAGTCCGAGTGGAGTCCGAGCATGCTGAATTTGCGACAACGAAGAGCTAGGCCGGACGCGATCATTGTGGACTGGGGGCGCCTCCTCCACATCATCTTCGTCAGAGGAACCAGGCCATTTGCGGCGGCACTGACCTTGGGAAAATATGAGGTTTCTGCCAAATTGTTGAACGCCTTCGTCCTGAATCTCACCTTTCATTCGCGGTTCCCTAGCTCTTATTGGTTGTATTACTTCATGTTCGATATGGCGTATGCAACATGGAACGTTTTAAAAAAAAAGACGGAAAGTACATGCATTTCAAATCCAAGCCCGATGGAAAGCGGGAGTCTGGATTTTACAACCGCCGGTGATCTGAACAAGTGCTTAGGAGTACCCGGAGCTGTGTCTGCGTCTGGATGCATCTGGTGCACAGTTGATCAACCGACCTCGGTGTATTTCAAACTTATGTATTCTGTAACTCATTCAGGCTTTTCTACGATAAATAGTCCGCTGCGGTTTCCAGTCCCAATCGAGGCGCGCATCCATGTCCGGAGCCTCGCCGACCAGATTAACATCCGGTTCCAGCTCAGAACTGGGATCAGTCGTATTTAGCGAAATGAATCCCTCCTGTGAGATAACTTTACCCAGCCTTGTCGAAAGCAGTGTCCCACGGTTCAATCTGAACCGATACAGACGGTGGGCTTGCAGGGGAACATCAGTGAGAGGCCAGGGAAAGAAAGGAGGGGCAAATAACTGACCTATTATCGTCTAGGTCGCCATAAACACTCGATGGGGCCGCCGAGACCGGACGTGAATTCTTAGACGACCACCCACTGGAATGGATAATGAATGGTGGTGCCGAAAAGGACGACTACACGCATACCGGGAGAACCAGCCATCATCTTCGGGGACACTGAAGGGTGGAGCGGACGAAAATCTTGAGCTTGAGTATTCGTCGCTAGCCGAGTCAGCACACCGTTGCGAAAAGAAAATGGAGCAATAGTACCTTACTTCTCCCATGAGGAAATTGATGCTAGACCGGAACAATGAGCGGGATGAACATTCACTAAATCGAAATCGTACCCATAGCCATCGTGAAAGAAGTCTCCCGCGCTCGAGGAGTCCGTGGAAGGAGCGCGAGCCGGCATTGGTTGAAGGCTGTAGATGGCGATTATAAATTACACGGAAATAGTGGCTAACAGCAACTCGCGCACCTCGAAATAAAATCTTCCCACTGCGGCTGTACATTGTGGTCCCACGTCACACTCGGTTGCGACGGCAACAAAGGAAGCAATGTGGCATCCCAGGAGTCGGCTACTGGGAAATCAGAGTGGAAGGTTGCCTGTGACGTGCCAGGAAAATCTGGAAAACGTTATGGCCGCGTAATCATGAGGAATACGATACACAAACCAGAGGGTACAACCGGCGTAGGGCGCCCAAAATGGGTGACATAGATGAAAGGTGTTGCCATCGCTGATGGAAGGCCAGAATCGGCTGGGGATAGAACGTGAGGACACTCGTGGGTACTGACAGCTCTGCATGTACCTGGGAATTCGAACGCAGACATTACATCGGGAGCGGGAGCCGAACTGCCCTGCGCCACTGTGGATCTGAATGAAGCGTCATTGAAGGCGAAGGATGTGCATGGGGTAGCATGCGTACCACCGCTGTGCCTCGCTGCTGTCGTCCCAATATAACCCCGGAAAAGAGAGCTCATCCATCTCGGCCTGTGAGAACATGATGGAGTGTCAGTTTTAACCACCAATATTGGCCGGGTACGCACCCGATACGGTGGAGACGAGGGCGGGGGGCGGTCGAGATGATGGTGGAGGAAGAAAAGAAGCCACGTCAGGCGCATCACTACCCCGAATCACTTCTGACGAATTTGCACTTTGTCCTGACGAACTTACACTGTCCGTGGCACACACGACCGCTTCTGAGGAGCTTTCCGTCGCTTAGCTGTGATCTGACGAACTTTTGCCATCAACTGACGACCTTTTGCCATCAACTAACGAACTTGCCTATCTTACGAAGTGACGAGGTATACTACGACTCCTTCCGAAACGATGTCACAAACAAGGGTTTATGTACATACTACTTCAGTTATACATGTATCTGAAGGAGCCCACTCACTAACTCTCGTGCTTTCTCCTCCAGCTGCTCAAACCCTATATGGCGCCGCCCGTTTCGAGCTTTCCCCTTTCCATTCTGCCCGAGGCGCGCCCGAGCATCAACTGCTTCCGGGCCCTTGGTAATTTTTGTGCGTCCTCCCCTTCCCGCTTCCATCAACTGTTGACTTATTTGTAAAGCCCCTTCTCTTGCCATCTTGTCTGTATTTTCGCGACTGATTCTGTCGATCCCATTTCTGTTCGGCTCGGTCCTTTCCTGCGACTTCGATTCTGTTCGGTCCCCGTGCATGATTCTATCTCGTCACCGCGACACCGACTTCCGGCAATCATTGCGTTTGTCACCCTAAATTGGATTCTCTCACCCAACTTCGTGCTCACAACACCAATTCCTATTTTCAACACTGGGTTTGCTACACCCATCCTTCCAACTCGCAGCCAAACCGGGCGCGCACATCTCCTATCATCACCCGCACCCCGGGCAAAGCCGGCGGCGGCATTGACATCATCGCGCTCGAGCGTGTGTCCATCATCTGATTCTGCTACCCGGTTAACCAATCTCGTTTCTGTGCAGATATCATCGAGGTCCCCAGCTTTCTTTCCTGAAATCACTCACATACTTACGCAAGATTGTACAGGAAATCCTATCGAAGAGATCGCCGATGAGACGGACCGCTACGAGGACGACGTATCGACGCAGCACGCGAAGCGGATAACGACTGCGGCGGCCATGCGGGGGTGAATATTTTGCAAGCTGAGGTGTTCCTCCGCTCTGATATTCATCATTGCTGCTCCCAGGATCGTCGAGCGCCGGTGCGGGGTGTCCTTCTCCACAGGCGAGCGCACGCCGCTAATGTCCTGCACCCCTTCCTATAAATCTACGGCTGCGCGGGATGACACGCACTCCACGGTCTCAGGCCGGGAAAGAATATCAAGCTGTGGTACATATCGACGACGCAGTGGCAATCATCTCTCTCTCACCTTTTCAATTTTGTATCCTCGTATCAACTATTTTATCTCATGTGCTTTCTTTGTTGTATATAACCCGAGTGACAATGCCATAGGCCTCAATGACGTCGATGGTTGTTGGTGAAGTGCTTGGGCGTAGGGAGGGTTTCATTCCGCGGGATTTGCTGCTTGAACGATAACGAACTAAGAAGTTCTGCGGTCGTTAAACCCGCCCTGTGGGTTACCTCCGCTGGATGCACTTAACAAATATCTGCTCGAGTCTGGTGACACTGGCGCACTATCCTTCGCGTTCCAGGATGTTGGCACCTCTGGTCGATTTCCCCCGAGGATGCCTGGATCGATATTGACGCCCAATAGCGAAAACGAAGCGACTCTTGGGGGAATTTCGACTCAAGAATGCGGGCGTGCTCGAGCTTCTGCGTGGGGGTCCTTACACAAGCGAGGGTCCGCGGCGCCGGCAGGCCACACAACGGGTTCCTTGAGTTTCGCGGACCTGGGGAAGCGGACCTCGGGACGTGATGGCAGGTCTGCGAAATATATGGACACTGCTTCGCGGTGCACGAGAATTTCAATCTGAGGCTTCTCTAGGAGTGATGGTGGACGAGGAAGGTTCATTTGTACAGAGGCTGAGTCTCGGTCTTGCGCAGTCCGAGTTTCTGAGATGCGGAGGCTGAATTGGGCATAATGGTCAGCATATCAATGCGGCGACGCTGAGTGGAGAGCATTGCGACGGGATACAACGGCGTGAGAGGGATTGAAATTGACTATGGTGCTCTTTGCTTAGTCACCACCTAAAGTGGACTAGTCCCAAATCCGCCGGATGCGAAACTTTTTTTTCTATATACCTCTCTGAGCTTCTGTTTCCACAATTTGGCGCACATTTGGCGCACATAGTATGATTCTTCAACATCACAAGGTTTTGCACTTATTTGCATCATCAAACCTCGAATTCAGGCTGGGACTCCCACTGGATGTAGAGGACTCACGATCCATATTTGGACGTCTGGAGGTTATGATCTCTGGCATCCAAGATATATGAGCCTATTTTTAAGCTGTCCATGGGGTCAGACGAGCAGTGGGTGACTGGATTGGGTGTGGAGTCCCAATTTGGCCGACCTAAAAATAATTACTCTTCGAATTTTGAGTTAAATAAAAATCCCTCTTATAGAAAGTTTCCCCTTGCTAAATAGAGTGTTTTTACAAGAGGGATAAGAAATCCGAGTTTTTTTGAAGAAGGAATATTACTTGTCACAAACAGGTGGTGGCTAAGTGAAGCACACCATAGGGAGAGCTTTAAGAATAAACCATGGAGCGTTTGGTCAACGAAATGGGCTGTGGGGTGTTGCGGAAGCGAGGGTGAATCCCTAATGAATTTCCTCCAAATCGTCCGCCGCAAGGACCCGTTGCAACTCCTCCCAGATCGCGGGAAATCCCGCCTCGATGTCCTTGACCCTCGTCCCCGCGGGAATCACGGGCGCAAGGCGCCACAGCGCATCACACACAGCGCTGCTCGTGGATCGAAGCGGGATGACCCTTACCACACTACTGCCGATCTCCCCGAACGAGACAACATGCAGCTCCAGTCGCCCGCCGCTGCGCCGCGCGCGCGCCGTCCAGTCCGCCCAAACAGTATCGTCCACTCCAAAATCCCCGGCCGGGGGCGTGGGCGCAGGGTCTAGGACCTCAAGTCTCATGTGCTCCATGGAGCGCGAATACCCGAAGATGAAGTGCACGGTGGGGAGCGCACCGTCCGCGGGGTCCAGCCCATGCATGTGCGTGAGCTGCTGTAGACGAATCTCAGTGCGCCGCTCATAGTACGCATCTTGAACGACCGCGCGGAGGAACGAGGTGTCGCGCTTGCTCAGCGGGAAATGTGTCTCTGGCCACGGTGTTAGGTCAGTTCGGGTGTGAGGGAAGGATAATGGGTGCTCACGGAGTTCCTGCGCGCGGAGGGAGGAACAAGTCACGCGATGCCCACCAGCGCGCCAGTCCGCCTTCTGGCACCCTCGTGAGCAGTAATATGCCAGCCGGCAGACAGAGCATTGCCGGAAATCTTGCCGCTCGAGAATCTTGTTGCACTACCTCGGCACACGTCAACAGGGAGCGTGACGGTCGCGGAGGAAATGCACGCACATCCATATTGTAGCAAGCCTCGTCGGTCCAGTACTCGTCGGACTCGTACCAGTCCAGGACAGCGAGACGACCCGCGGCGAAGTCCAGAAACCTCAGATAGTCCGCATGCAATTCAGGCAGCAGTGTATCTATCAGCGGGTTGTCATCCACCTCTGGAATGGAAATCGCGAGCTGGGAAAGCACGGAGTGATAGACGAGTGTCTCCGGGAGCATGGCGTCGATGATGTGGTGTAGAAGGTAGTCCACGTCCGGTGCCTGCCCAGCAATTAGGATGGCACGGAGGAGCCCGGCCTTTAGCGCCTCCGCCATCCACGGATAGCACGGTAGGCGGGGGAGGAGCCGGAAGAGCATTGTGACAAATAATTCGTCGTCGAACGTCGCGTTGGGAGGCAGGTTGTCTCCTGCAATGCAGTACCCGCGCACAAGCTCCGTGAGGAATCCATGGGCGAGTAGAGCGTCGATGATGGTTCCCGAAATGGAACCGACGATTGCGCCGGTTGCGAGCAAGCCTGACCAGAACTCGACGATTTTGTGTGGAGGAGCATCCTGGCGCACAAAGACGTTGATAAGGCCGAGATATCGTGTCAAGAGAAGGGCGAGCTCGTGAACGGTGCCGACACCCTCGATGATGTCCTCCCCGCGGTACACCAGGGGATCTTGACGGGAAACCTGCTGGGCGATACAAGCAAGGACCCGCGGCGTTCGATGTAAATCGACGGGCTCTGCTCGTACGAGCATCGCCCACGCCCGTGTGAGGATTACTACAACGCCTGGTGTGTTAACCATGAGCGCAGAAACGGCAGGATACCGCCTAAACATCATCACAGCATCGGCATAGAGTGAGTATGCACCTAAATCCGAAATATTGCGGCGCCGAGGTACGTTGCCACCGTAGACAGAGAAAAACTCGAGCCAGGGCCACATTCGATTCCAGACGTCTAGTGCGACAGCATTGAGAAAGCGTACGCGCCCCCCAATCTCTCGAATCGCCATAAAGGCTGAGAACGGCCGTGCGAAAAGCTCCATGTCTGGATCTGGATCATCCAGCTCCTCGAGCCCGGGGATTCCAACTGGATCTAGAAATAAATAAAAAACGGGCAGAAACAGTTTAGCGTCGGCGTCCGAAACTCGGTCAAGAGACCTGTAGAGATCAGTTAGATCTCGTGTTGAGCCGTTCACCGCAGATAGCGCCATCCGCTGAGGAGGTTGTGAGTGAATTTTCAAAGCGCCGCTGAGCTGGACTGCGCAGAACTTACGCGATAAGTCACGGAAAGGCTATGAAGTTTGTTCAGGTTCAGAGAAGGATGCATAACAGCCGCGGGAATCTCGGATCCTGGCGATGAACTTCGCGCGAAGGCGACGTGGAGGAACGGATCAAAGGCAGGAAGAAGCCGCAGTCTAACAGAACCAAGCCAAATCCCGGAAATCTCCGAGGTTCTTGACTTTTCCCCCTTGGGTTCCTGACTAAGCATTTCCTAATTTGTAAAGTGCCCACACGTGATCTCGGCACACCTTTTCCTGCCGGACGCAATATTATTTTATATATTCCTCTCCGCGCTGTCACGCTTGCTTAGTTGAGCAGAAAAATGCATTTCTGGGCGGGGGGATCTGGCTTGCTTCAAACCCCGACCCGCTACGACCACCGCGACCTTTTCTCGAGTCCTCCCGACGCTCCCGAAGCGCCGTTCGCGCGTCGCGATCAGTATTCACGCGCAATCAGTCCATTGGGATGGCACAATTCAAATTTTGTGCCTTTATTCCCATCAAGTACCTCCTCATCTGCTCTCTATTCTACTATCCTCCGCCGACGGCGAGCGGCACCGTCGTTCTCGACATTCAGGGCTTATGTTCCTCTTCCCTCATCGTCAGAACGGCCCGGGGCAAATTGATGAGTTGATCGAAAGCTCTGACCCGCTTGATTGCGGACCGAAGGGTGAGAACATCATTTCCTTCCAGCTGTTTTCGAAAACCTTGAGACAGGTCAATTTTGTGTCGCCCGTGCAACTTTTGATGGAATGATAAGGATTACTATTTTGGGCGTTCCCGAGCGTAGCCGAGTCTTGCCGAGCTCAGACGCTTCCCACTGGAATTTTCGTCCGAATATTTATGCTGACCTCAATTGTAGGGGTTGTGGTCAAATAACGTTGAATCTGAGATTTCTCGTGGAGTGCACTGTGGTGTACATTTTGGAAGACCTTTTGAAAGGTGTGCTGATTTGGCGGACATGGCCCTTCTCGAAATGCCAGCTGATCCGAACCCAATCCGGCTATCCTTTGCATTCCCTCCAAACTTTGCGTGTGTAAAAATCTTTCACGAGTCTCAAGGTATTCGGAAACGGCTGTAACTCCGAGTGGCCATTCGACGCATTTCTCCACCAATTCTTTGTCAATCCCTGACTTCCGGGGCTAATTCTTCTTCCCTACTCTTGGGCATTTTTCCAAACATACAACCACTCAACAGTCTGGGCTCCTTCTCTCATAAAGCTCTAGAAATGATTGCGACACGGCTTGGAGGACCACAACGCAAACGGCTGTCTAACAACCCATTGACACTGCAGCTCTGGCCCTCGACATAGCTGGTGAGGATATATGAAGCTTAATTTGTACATGTGTTCCGTCATTTTATTTCTTCAATACAGTGTTCCACCGGTCAACGGTACACCACGTGTCAACGGTACAGCCGGAAAGAATATTGTATTATATCAGTACAAGATGCAGTGAGGCTCTATAATAAATTGGGGGCAGTCTTGAGGGTGTTACCCATATGTTTATAACACGACTTGAGCATAGAGTGAGTGTTCTTTGCAGGAGAAATATCTTCACCGCTACTTATGAGTTGCAAAGCATAAAAAGTCAATTTAAAAATGAGAGAAAAAAAGTGTGGTATGTTGTAATACCTGGGAGAGATATGACGGTTCATTTCAATGACTTAGATCGTAGTTCGTTGGGAGGAAACAATTTTTTTGGTTTCGTCGTCCGTTTTGGCAAAAATGATCGGTCAGACACCGTGGGAAGTCAGCTACAGAATATCTTCAACACATCCATTGCAGTTCAACTATGGTCATGGTCACTGATTCTATTCTCTAGAAGGTTTAGATAGCTTGTTTGTGTGTCATCGAGGTTCAGCGCGCGTTTAGGCAGTCTTTTGAAAACAGCATCAAATCATAATAACGTCAGACCGTGTGAGTGTACCGTTGAGTGGTGGCAGAAACTCACTCAGTTGCTCCCTCGTTTCTGCACCAAAAATTAAGACCTCATATCCAAATATGTACTAGCTATGGATGCACATTTTGGCCTACTAGGAACTTTCAAAAAGTACCCAAAAATAAGGGCATCAGCAATTCAATTTGGGTGTTCCGTTGACCGGTGGAACACTGTACCTCTCTCGTCGACATTCAATGCCCACTATCACCCTATTTTCGGTGGCAGCAAAGTCTAAATGCCGGGTTCTCGATAGCGCGGCTAGGAGTGGAGCAGCCGGTCCGGGCACGTCTGTTTACTTCTTATGAAGCCTGAGACAACTTATTCTGGCCACGGCTGTCCTCTAACTCCCGCGCAATCCTCATTTTATCAGCGGCGTAGGTCCCGGCGATTTCTCGCCTCGCTACAAGCGCCAACTTTCCCGCGGACCACGGACCTTTTTGGCGCGCGAGAACTCCTTCCACCCAGGTACGCTGTCTTGCCTGGGGATCGCGCCAGATAAGTAGGAGGCTGCAAAGGATTTGTCCCAGCGTACCGGGCATCCCGACGGCACCAACATACACGGCCCACAGTAACTTTGGGTTCCTCTGGAGAGATGTGAGGTCCTTCATGCGGGAGAAAACCGGGTGGGTTGGGGATCGTGCGCGTCAGCAGGTATTACCCAGCATAATGGATTGAACTCACGGAAACATACTTTCCGGAGGATCCCTCGCAGCGTAGCACGACATCGAACCCATAACCATCAATCCTAATAGATGTGGAGACTTAATAACCGGTGATTAGGAGGATCCAGATTGCATACGGTGCATCGAGGGTGAACGGGGTCTGGTCGAAGCTAACATTAAGATAAAACGATTTTGTAAATTCTTGCGCACTGGACGTACGTAGTAGGACTTCGTGTGTCACTCCCTCATCCTCCCTCGCATGTAGGAGTCAACGGCTACCAACGTTTTTGATAAAGAAGAACGGCACGGTGTCGATATCAATATTCTGGGAAGTACCGTACACTGTGGTCTCCTCGGGGATGGGAAAGTCTGACGACGCGCCCATCGTGATTCTCAGAAAAAGGTCGCACAATCTCAACACCAGCACAGCGCACCTTCGGGAATCGCGGCGAACAAAACACGCGCATTCGTCACAGACGACAGTCACCCATCTTTTAAGTCGTTGTCTGAGCACGACTGAGTCAGGTCGAATTGGATGAATTCTCTACGCACCTCAACATCAACCCAATCTCAACTGCCTCGTCATCATTACGACCTGTAAAGATCACTATACTGCCAGCGAGTTTAGGGCGGGTAAGAGTTAATGCATACAGTAATGAGGAGAAGGAGCAGTGTGGTGCGGCGTTTGCGAATTTGGATCAGATGTTCAATTAACTGCCGTGGAATCCCGAGGAGGTGAATGGACAGATCGGATTGACAGGTAATCGCTCTGCCTGCCGGGAGAGACTATCGAATTTGCTGGATCCGCGTTCAATGAGTCGGAAGCAAATTTGGAAGGCGGGGTTCGGGCCGATTGCTTGGCAGTGCGTGCAGCGCCATCTCCTCGCCTCTCTTTGCCTGCTTCCGACCGCCATGTCGTTCAGTTTATATTTCATTGTATTGGGCGTCAACGGAGACAAACACGAAAAAGAAATCGAAACGGGAAGGAGGAAGAGAGGGTTCAATAGACGTCAGGGCAGCCGAGATTCTTCTGCTCAGATTGCCTTCAAGATTATTTCATGAGATGTTCCGATTCATTGCTCAACGTAAGATATTTAAAAGGAACGGTGTCGCACAATGTCTCGCAAGAAAAAATCGACAAGAAGGAACAGAACGAGAAGGGCTTTCGTGGGTAGTTGCCGAACGCATGCGTGCACTCTCGCAAGCTGACTAAATAGGGCTCAGCCAGTCGTTCCTACCGCGCCAGCGGTCAATGAGCAAGTTCTATAAATTGGCAATGGTAAGGCCCATGCGACGGCGCGTTCCTCTACATGTGCGCAGACATATATGTGATGCAGAGCTCGAGAGACTCGCTCGGCCACGTTGATGGGACTGGCAGATGGGAGAGGAGAAGGCAATAGATCCAGGGAGTGATGATGAAAGGCGCGTATGATTCATGAAAGGAAGGTCGGGGATACCGCGGCTTGCGACACGGAATAGAGAGGTCGACTGGCGACGGCGGGCCGCTGCTGGCAAAGAAGTCGGTGCGCGCGATGCACAGTTCGGCCAAGGTTCGGCGGGACATATGAATTGGTAGTGCAGAAGATGCTGACGAGTTTCAGAATTGGTTAAGGGTAATGATAAAATCGTTCGAGGGCTAAAATGGCGAGCTGCACACGTCTGCGCGTTCCAGCCGTGCTTCACCTAGTGATTTTCTAGCTCGGGCTTCAAGCTAGAAGCCAGGCCAACCAAGCCATGGCTTCGTCAAGCCGGGCCAAGCCACGCCTATGGCTTGAGCTGTCTGGAGATTCTGGTTTCACATTTCTCAAGCCAAGCCAGGCCAGCGCTTCCGGCGCCGACTCCAGGAGTGTTAAATATATTGTTGTAATCTGGGCTCCTAACATTACAGTCAGAAAAGCTGGTCATGTAGTCTGAGAAGGTGTATGCGTAGCCGCAACAGAATCTGGAGAAGTTGTGGACTGACGGACGATGCTGGAACGCGGTGGCAGATAATGCGTGATGTCACGATGGGATAGTTATGTCGGAAAAATCGGCCGAAGCCGATAAGGCCCGATAAGTCCTTATCAGGCCGTAAGGATTCCGAGCCTTATAAGCTGACAATCGTGTTATAAGGCTCACCTAAAAAAGCCGTATACGGTGACTTTTCTGGTCAGGAACACAGGTAGGGCTATAAATCATCGCCTGGATCCATCGCTTCGAGGCTGCAATGTGAGCTGAGGGAGGGAGACGCTTGAAAGCCTGCCGGCGAGGCCGATGGGCTGCCGGATAAGGTTAGATAGGGCTGCCGGCTACCTTATAAGGCCCGATCAGGCCGTCGGCTTATAAGGCTAATTTTATTTTTCCGACATACCTGCCAGTCATCTGCCATCGGCTCAGTATGCTAGACTCTGGGTCGTTTGCATCACTTTGAGTGGGATCGGCTCCAATTTTTCTATTTTACACTCCTGATTACTTGCGCCCAGCTGATCCGGACATGAACCTATCGGTCTGGACCCCCGACTTTGCCCACCTCCCGAGCTTTGATGCTGAAAATTTCCAACCGCATTGTTGAGATGAACTCCATTCCACCAGAAACCATCCACTCTATGCAACGTCCCGTCATTTGCTTGCGATCGACTCACTTCGGAAAAACCAGCTGAGGCAGCGTTTGATCGCCGTTCATTTGCGGTACAAGTAGTAGACCCTATCGATTTTGTATGACCCACGTTTGTGATTCTGAAAAAAAAAACTCCTTCGCCCGTCTGGCAGCATGATTTCGCTCAAAGGCTGGGCACCGATAATCACCACTGTACCCTCTATGTCTGGGTGCTCTGAGGGTTGGTGACAGGATCCCTACTCTCATAAGCATCGAATATCGGCGGTGGCTTGTCGAACGGCAAGGTTCGTGCTGTTCCAATGCATTCAAATTAGCTGCCAATGAAACACGCTTTTACATGAACAGAATTTGAAGACATCAAGGTGCAAACGGCCGCCTTATTCCCAAGCCCCGAAAATACAAAACGCGAGAGTAACTAGAGAGGCGAGCAGCTGAACGAGCTCGTCAAGTCGTTGAAGTTGATTGTGCCCGCGTGTCCGGGGACGGTGAAAAAGTTCCACATCCCCTGCTGCAACACAACCTCGCTGTCGGTGGGGTTGTTCCCGGTACCGGTAGAGATGCAACCGAAGTCCCTGCACGCCATGCCTCTATCAGTTCCCCCGTTGCTGAATATATCTGCCGGCGACACTCACTGGAAGAACGTGCAGATAAATCCACCAGGCACTTGCGCGATGGTGATCTCCTTGTTCAAGAAGGTGAGCCCGCCGGTCAAGTTGACGCAACTGTCGGATACGACGGGGACGTTGACGCATCCGGTTGGGGGACTGCCCCCCCCGGTGCAGACTTCCACGGTAACGCTCGCGTCCTGAATACCATTCGGTTAGACCGGTGAAAATCAAGCGGAATTTGCAACGTACAGCGCCCGGCTTTTGGACTGGGGTGGCCGAAGCGACCGAGAAGACAGCCACGAGGGTGAGGAAAAGAAGAGACTTCGAGTTGAACATTGGAGTAGTCAGTGTGAGTGAACTGGGGTTTGCAGAGTGAGCTGCCCATCCTTTATACAAACGAGCGCACGGTATTGGTAAGCCGGTGTGTCGAGAGACTCTGAAAGCGAGATTAGGATCTCAGTCAACATGGACAGGACGAATGAAAGAATTGAACTGAACAGCAAGACTGCCGCTTCCTGCTGCTTCGAAATAACGGAATATTAGTACTCCCGGCGCACATTGTCATGTTCCGCGCGACTTGTCTGAGACAGCGCCGGCTGTTTCGAACGCAAATGGCGTGAGGACCCCTGATAACAGCCTTCGAGGCTAGGTCCCGAAGAGCCGGGATCCGCCAATTTTTGTCCAGTCAGGATTTTGTTGCCTTCAGCCTTGCTTCAGCCATTTCGTGTCTGGACAGGGCCAAGCCTCTGATGAAAGAATCTCCCAAAAGGGGTGATTCTGGCTCCCACGGGCCCAGAAACGTTCAAAATTTCTTGACACGTCGATTTTGGTGGCATTCTCGACAAATTCAGGTATTTGTGGTGTATTTGTGGTGTTGCCGATATTCTTTGGCCATGAATTTTTTTTGACTGACCCCAAGTCTTCTGTCCGGACAGGACCTAGCTTTGGGGCGCTCAACCGTCGATTTTTGTCCGGTCAGGACCTAGGTTTAAAGCCCAAATCTCCAACAAATTGACCGGCGCCGGACCTAGCCTACAAGGGGATTATCAGGGGTCCTATGGCGTGCCCCAACGTTAAATTAGCATGGACTGATGAATGTTCGCGGGTGACAACTCTCACGTTCCCAGGAAGCCTAAACAATTGCCTATTACATTATTATGATCTCAATCAACATGGAAAGGACGAATGAAAGAATTGAATTGAGGCAAGGTTGCCGCTCACTGCTGCTTCGAGGTAACGTAATATTAGTACTCCTCATTCAGCCGCCGATGTCAGGACCCAATATCAAATATCGCAGTGAATAATCGAACGGCGCGCATTGTCATCTTCCGTGTGACCTGTCTGAGACAACGCCGGCCAACACGAGGACCGTTTGTTGAACATGATCCACACCATAATGGGGAGGGTAATAGACACATCTGGAAACCGAATTTCAGTCCTGTTGAAGGCGCCGTCAGACACGGATTCCGTCGAACTAAATATACCACAGTGAGCTCGGATATTGTTTTGAACGCAAATCACTGCGTTCCGCCCGTCGGCACAGCCTGCTGAACGCTCTGGCGACTTCCTCAGCCGAGCATCTGCCGCTGCGCAGTTGACGTGGTGATATATAAATTTAGACTTGATGCCGTGAACCTCTCACGTTGCTCTCACGCGCCATAAGATCAGCCGGAGCCGTGTTCAGAACACTGGGCCATCAAAACTGATGGCAGTGATGTTGCACGGCGTCTGAGCGACATCCGAGGCTCATCCAGGTCAAATTCAGGTAAAACAACAGGCAATAATCATGTTGGTTCATAATTTAATACTGTAATTAGGTAAAGACCGGCCGACTCAGCCTACCTCCAGGTCTGCCGACGTCTGCCGAGGTCGCTCGGCAGAAGCTGTGCCGACAGACCTGCGGAACGCAGTGAATGGCGCCCGCCAACGTTGAATTAGCATAAACTTGATGAATGTTCGCGAGTGACAAGTCTGACGTTTCCAGGAAGCCTAAACGAATCGACTTCAACAGCTTCAAGTTCCATGAAGCTGAGATCCCCGCCATTCCGCGGATTTACACAGCGATTCCGCCTGGTCTTGCACCAGGTTGATTTTCAGAAGTTTCGCGGAGAGTTCAAGCTCCGTTCATTCAAGGTCCGTTCCACGGCGTTAAAGACCTATATTGAATTACCATCCGATGACCTTCCAAATTAAATACATTGTCCTTTATTAACTGTTACAAGACATGCGCGCATGCTGCACCTTGATGAATGAAGACTCAATACGGGACCCATGACTTCGCTGAGATTTCTGGACTTTTGCCAGCGACTTGGCTCAAGCGCTAGGTTTGAAATACGGTACGGATCCAGAGTCGCCTCCACCTGGCATTTGCATTGACTGCCGTGGGCGTGCTGATTCGGCTGGTGTGCCTATGGGATGTTTGCTATCATTGCATAGAATTTTCAATTGATGGTCCCCAAGTGACCAGAGAATCAGAGGTGTAAAGTTCCAGGCTGCCACAGATTACCGCGGCCAGAATTGCAGGAAATAATCAGAGCTTCGGCAGCGATCTTCTCCGAGCAGCAATCTGTCAAAGTTGCTGTTCTGTTCCTTCTATTCGTCCCTGCCTGTCGGAATTGTAATAAATAAAGGGATGATAATAACCAGACCGCCGCGAGTTATACTGTCTGCACTGCCGGAGAGGATTGGGGGCTTTGCCGAGCGGCACTCTTTTACCAAAGTTCTGGTTCCATCTATCCATTCGATCATTGAGTCAGAGTCTCGATTTCCATGCGTCTAACTCTATAAAAGGAATCCGCCGTCGGCTCACTCACATTGATTTCATTCCAATGTTCGACTCCAAGTCCTTTCCTATTATCACCCTCCTGGTCATGCTCCCCGTCATATCGCCGGCCACCGCCCAGGCGCGTTGCCACAAAGTTTTTATTCCGAGTCGGACTAACCTTATACCAATCAGGACCTAAACGTGACTGTGGAGGTCTGCACCGGGGCACTGAATCCCCCCGCTGGATGTGCGAGCATCCCCGCGCTATCCGACGACTGCGTCAACCTGATCGGCGGGTTCACATTTTTGAACAAGGAGATCTCCAGCGCGGAATTGCCCAGTGGAATCGTCTGCACGTTCTTCCGGTCGGTGCTTTCTGTGAAGTGAATCAGCGCTGAGGGAACTGACAGATATTTGGGCTTCAGGGACTTCGGGTGCGCATCTGAGACTGGAGATTATCCCAACGACGGGAAGGTTATTTTGCGGGAGGGCGCATGGGATTTCTTGAATATTCCCGTGAAGGACGGCGCGGTTAACTTCAACGATTTAACGAGCTCCTTCAACTGCTTGCGTAGTTAATCTGAGCCTGAAATACCCATGAAGTAGTATTACAGCTAGCGTATTGTTATACACTAAAAGGAGAGTTTCAGTTCATCGGATAGTGAGATTGTACAAAGACGAGACCGACATAATTAAAACACCCTCCCATAAAGCACAGGCACCTGCGCCAGCACCGCGCCGGCCTGCTCCATACATTCCTTCTGCTCGCTGCTCACCGCTTCCGGCGAGGTCGAACGCCGATAACTTCTACGAAAAGTGAAACGCAACTCTGCAACCGGGGGTAGGACGGCCAGCCAATTCCGAGCATGTCGAGCGCTGTATCGACGGCCGAGTATGTGACCTCGACACATTGGATGCAGTGAATGGTCGCCGCCACCGCACCTGCATCATTGCTCGCGACCCAGGACTCGGTCACGTCCTGGTCCTTGCGATCCCAGCCACAAAGCTTGATGGAAACGTCTTCGACTGGCAGGAGAGACATCCGCCGCAGGTGGAGGACGAGGCCTGCACTGCACGATTAGCGGGGGATAAATCCGGAAAGGAAAGGCTAAATCTGCGCAGATTTGGTGACGCATCGAGACCAGTCATCGCGCGGCCCATGAACTGCGTCCCGAACGTGGAGATTTCCATCGCGGTGAGACTACGCGGTGGATCGACCAGCGGATGCGGTGGGAACTCCTCTTTGTCCGGTTGATAGTGAAACTGCTGGATGGTCGGATGGCGCCAAAGAAGCTGGCTAAGCGCAGTGGGGTTTATTGTGTCAATGCAGACGCAGACCATCTGGAGCGATGGCAGATCTAGATGCACCACCAAAAGTGAGACGCACGAAATCCAGTATCTGGTGACCGGGAAGCTCGGACCAAGGCGGCCACGATGTTCATTGTGAACAAGTAGAACGGTACGGGCTAGATGACGAATATTAGATCGTAGTTATGCCGCCCAACATTGATTCGCCAGATACGCCATGTTCCCTGCGGAAAATTGGATGAGCTAAAAGGTAAGACGGGCGTAGGCTCGAACCAGCCGCAATACACCAAAAGCTGGGATTTGATGACAGTCGATCAAAAGCTTTTCCGCCGGCCTATTGATCGATTTTCATCAATTTCCCGTCGTCTCGAAAAGCGCCTGGATCGAGTCTAACCTCAACTGGACTCAGGCATATTATACAGGTAGGTATGTAGATCTTTCGATCCTGTCAAAGGGAGGCAGATGTGCACGACCCGCCACCAAACCTCTCCTTCCCATCCTCTGCGTCTTACTCGATACTCTCGCCCGGGTGAGGAGTAGAAAAATCCCAGAAGCCGCAACATCTCTATCTGGACGCCATTGTCCACTGGTCCATGTTTCTCTCATCTCTCAATTGATGCTGCCCAAACGCGCTCTAATCGGGGAAATGAAGCTTTCAATCGGGATGCGGACGGGTGCTAGATCATCCCCTGGGGTATTCCAGGCCGATATCACTCTTTCGTCCGGAGAAAAGAGGTGGACAGTTACTATATTATAGCTCAGCCCCGAATCGAACGGGATTAACTGCTGGATATCTTTCATCGTCAACGTCAGCGAAATGAATACAGGGGCTTTCCACACATTAGCGAACCTTTACTTGTTCTGTCATACATCCTCTAAACAACCCATCAATTTTCATATCGCAACAAATATATTGCGTAATAAGATGGCTCAGCCCGAACCGGACCGTACCAACTCTGGTAGGCACTCCAGATCACTCTACCAAATAACAATAGTAGCGCGCTTTGCGGCAGAGCCCACTAACTGGGGAATCAACATTCCAGCCAACTTATGGTCCATGATCAATCCTAATTGATGATTTGAGAGCCACACTCCATAGCGGACCTGAAAATTTGCTGAACATGCACGAGACGGAGAAAAAATCAGATCACCTATGGTATCCCAATTGGAAGTGTGAGTTTCAATCTCCAGTTGTACATGATGGACTGACTGCCTCAAATTCAACTCAACCAAGGAATTCACATGTTTTCAAAGGATGTTTCAATCTGTCAAGGCCCAAAACTCGCTCGGTCGACACGTCAACCAGCTCGCATTGGGCGTGGGTGACCCGAACTGTGGGGATGGGGGTTGTCAAAATTGTCCTGCAACTGATTGGGAACTTGTTATCACCGTCGAACTGAGTGAACATTGAAAGAGTTCAAGTTCCTGCAGTTGGATACTACACTAGTGGCAGATCGGAATGAACCGATTTCCATACTAAAAGTGTTCAATAATTGAATGGCTTCTGCACTTGTGGAAAAATGCCTTGTAAAAAGACCTTCCAGAGATTTCCTTGAACATTGGTGCATGCAAGCACTCCATATGATGCATTCGAACTTGCGTGTCAAGTCTGGAGGTCTTCCGATGTGCCGGGACTCTGGTACGGGTCGGCAATCAGCGCTCAGCATTTGATGTGTTACCTATAACTCAGACACTTGAAAGAATTATGCCGTTCATCAACGAATGAGCCATTTCACATAAACCAAATTGCTAGACCGCATTGAAGGAAGGATTCGCATCGGATGATGCACTCAGATTGTGCTAGAAATATGTCGATGCCAAGATATTCACCGATCTTCGCTTGGGACTCATTTACAGATTATCTGCGCAGTAGAGTTGCAACAAGAATTAAAGGGAAGCAGAAAATTCTCTACCTTAAAGGAGAGGGAGTTTGATAGGAGTTTATTTGCCTTCGGTGACAAGTCGGATCAGAAGGTGTAGGCATACATCAACAAATAACTTTGGAAAAGAAAAGAGAAAAGAAACGGCCACTGGGGACTCGTTCGGAGGAGCGAAAAATGCCAATTTCTATGACTTTAGGGCGCTTCAGGACCCACTACCTAAAGTTAGTGGGCATTCAGAGGCCTGCCGCACGGCAGGTGTACTGGGGATTTCCAGTATACCTGGAAGGAGAGACCTTCGACCAGGTCCCACGGCCTTCCACATCTTCCATACCCGAGCATCGATCTTGTGCTTCCAACTGTCTGAAATACAGGAAACTCAAGTGGCACTACATATGCTGTGCATTATTCTGAAACGATTGGTTCATATTCGAAAGTATTCCGAGTCCCCAGGACATTGAATGGGACTTGTTGCACGGGCCGAGGGTTCGGTCATCCTAACCTGACTTCAAAGGAGGAGTGGAAGGGCGTGCCATGCTGAAAGTTATCGAACACTAGGTCGTTCTAGAAGCGTACAAAAAAGAGGAAGAGAGGCGCGAAGCAAAAGTCCCGAATCGGGGAATCGGGCCTCATTACGCAGGCGTGGTGCACCTGTCTCACTGTACTCACGGCGAGGATTTGAAGCAGGTGTTAAATGTTGGCGGCCGGACAGACAGAGCTGGGAGCAAAAAGCGTTCCGACACGGGGGGTCGAACCCCGGGCTACCGCGTTCGAAGGTGCTGTAAGCCTCACTGAGAGGCGGTAATGTTACCGCTACACCATATCGGACACTGACGGAATCGCCCACGGTGTTGATAGGTATGTACTGAGTTCGACGACGGCTGTGGATCAAATTCTTGAGTACTGCGGCGTCAGACGCAGCGCAGATTGAGCCAGCGGAAGCTGAGGGAGGCGGTACAAGAGTGTCAGGCTGAAGTGTCAAGGGGATACGTCCAGCATGAGCTCGGGCCGAGGCGGGATGTGCCCCATGGGCAACCGAAAGATACGGGACACCATGGACACGACTAGGATATATAAGTATATTAATTATCATAAGAGGGATCGCGTGCGGAGGCCCGGCCTGCGGGAGTCACCCAGCTGACCTAGCCGCACGCACTGGACATCCCGCTTGGGAGCGGCCCAGCAAGCCAGACGGCTTGTGGTAGCGGCTCGGAGATCAACCTTGCCGCCATCAAAATGCTGACAAATCTTGACTCAAAATTTGGGTCAAGATTTGGGCGGGGACGGCAGCGCGCGATCGAACGAGGGAACGCTTGGTGGGTGAGAAGTCCAGGAGTCGGAGGCACCGCCGGCTGAGCGAGGTGGTCGGGAATCGGGATGATGGCGGGTCGATGACGTAGCGAAGTCGGGATGACGTAGCGGGGTCGGGACGTCGGCACGCCGAATAATTCCTTTGCAGTCGCGTTTGTCGTAACCCCATCCCAGTCCAATTAATTCTTTGCATTACCGTGATCTCTGGGGAACGCTCAGGGAACCCCTTCTAAATAATTGGCGGATGTTTCAAGTTTCTTACGCTCTTCAAATTTAGCTACAGACATCAGGTCGGACAAGGGGTTTTTCATTGCGGAAATGCAGAGTCGGAGAGCGTTGGAAAATTTAACTTTGTCCGACTGCCGGAGTTGGACGCGAACAATCTTGCTCCGCTTTACTCTGTGTGAGATTACGTTTAACGCGACGCGAAATAATAGCGGCCATTCTGTGGGATGTAGAGGTGCCTTGTTTTCCGAGTTTATCACAGCCCTCCAGATTAACAAGCCCGTGAGCAAGAATGTGTGCAAAGAAGAAATTTTCCTAAATCTCAAACGCCTTTTGACTTGGTGGATTTCGGCAACCTCCCAGCAATTTGTGGAAGTCGAGTCATAATGCATCCTCGACCTGCCGCCGCATATCCAGCTCCGTATGCACGAACTCTGGTGGGTCAAGGTCATCTTCAACGCCGCGATGTTCGTGTCGCTGCTCGCGCCCTGCGACATCCCTGCGACGCGCGCAGCGTTCATGGACGCAATCCCATCCCAGGCCGGGCTCGATTCGGATTCGGAACCGCACGATCCCGTGCCGCGCATCTAGTGGTCACTCAGTCGCTCGAACCAGGCGCGTCTGGCGGAGCTCGATCTCTAGCTTGGGGCCTTTACGCTGTGGACCACGGTGGCGTACAGATCAATCGCGCCGGGCTCACGTTTGTCTCCGGGAGCAGCGTGCAGAATGCGTTCACGACGGTGTTCCTCGCAGTGCCGCTCAACTCAATGGGCACGCGCGAGAAGTATAAAGCGGAGCAGCTGGCGCGGTGGGAGGATTTCAGTAGGCCTGCGTTCGAGCTCGTGGACGTTGAGGGCGAGCGTTATACGATGCTTTCCAAGGAGAATAGTGCGAGTTTCGCTGATAAAATGCGGGAGGTCAGGCATCGTGCGGAGAACCTCGCATCCAGGTGGACCTGCTGCTACAACTCCGAGTCAACCTCGGAAACTAATTCATTGAGGTTTGCGCTTAGGGTTTTACCGGCCATATGTATATTTCAGTAGATGCTTATTGCTGATCACGCCTTCTCGACTCTTTTGCCGCTGCACGACCCTTACACTATAAATGGGTGCTAATGCCATCTTGAACACAGAACATCAACACGCCGTGTCGGACACTGTTGGGGCTTCGGCATCCCGGGGCGCTCGTTGACCAAGCTTCCAGCGGGCGGTGGCATAGCTATGCATCGGACGCTCTTGAAGTTCAGGTTCAACCGTGGTTGGAGCATGGCTCGATTAATACAGTGATTCGGGATGAACAGTTCAGCGTGCGGACGTTAAAGCATTTCGGCTGTGTTGGCAGGGATGAAATGCAAATTTAAACCGCTGGTGCACTATAAATCATTGTCCCAGGCTGCCCGCGAGCAACGATTTGAATGGTTCTTTGACAAGAGTCGCAATGTCGCCAGCTCCCTTGCTGTAGCCCAAAAAAACGTATCATAATTAAATACAGCCAGTAGGAGACAATTAAGGCTACCGTTGCGAAAAAATATAAATTGAGATTACAGTCGAGTCCACCACGTCACTCCATTGTTGGTGATGTGGTCCTCGATGTCGGTGAGATCGACATTGGTTGCATCCACGGAGGGCGTCGTCGTCGTAACGGCGATCCCGAAGTTGATCGCGACCTAGAATGTCAGGTTAGGGAGGTTGTTTTATGATGGGGCGATATTCTGTACCTGGGGGGTGGGCTTCGTAGTGTCGATTTTCGAGATCGCGTCGTCCCAGAATCCCATCATGGTGATCATTCCTGTCTCCAGGCGGCTGGAGAACTGGCGCATGACGCCCTGGATGAAGTTGGTGTATATGGTGGTGATGCCTCCGGGAACTGTGACGCCGGTCTGTTCAACGTCAGATCCAGGGGGTTTAAATGAGAGGGGCCAGCTGCGTACCGTCTGTGAGTAGGTCGTATACCAGGTGTTCCTTGAGGAAAAATAGGGATATAGTCTGAAGCTCTGATTGAAACCAATGCAACGACTCACCACTCTTGTTTCATGCAGTTTGATTGGCTTATGAATGATTCCCGAACTTGTGGATTTGTCATGTACGACGCGAGCCCGGCGGTCTGAAGATAACAAGTTAGCCTCGGTGGTGAAAGTTCACTTAAAGATCTCACGGATCGCATGACGGAAAGCTTCTTCGTGAACGTGTACTTCTTCCAGGTCGCCTCTTTTGCTAGGGTATTTCCGTGAATAGCGTTCGCCTTGGAATTATATTAGCGCGTGTATGAAACGATGTCCTCGCACACCTTCATTCCGTTAGCGACGGCCTCCAGCCATGGCATATACGGGTTGGTGCCGATCCGGCTGTTGAACGGTAAACAATGCAGCAAGTTTGGAACCAGCTGGATCTTGATGACGTTGTCGTTAAGCCAGGTGCAGAAGTTGTTGTTTACTGGCTGCCAGAGAGCTGTTTTGCGTGGCCAGACTGCTCATGAAATCCGAAACTGCGGACGACTCGAAATTGTCCAAGCGTAAAGATGAACGAAATGGACTCACTGAGCTGGACTTCATAAATATGCTCGCGGCCGTAAGTGGTCGGTTTCGCACCGGGGGCAGGGAATTGGTGTATTGAGAATGTGGGATCGAGGCTGGCCGCGGTGGGATTTTGCAGATCGAACTGTCCCAGAGGAATGACGTTTGAGTAATATAATATTCAGATGGGAGCGAGCGCCTACATATGTCAGGCCCAGGTTATTGTACGCTAAAGGCTTGAACCTATAAAAGAGTCAATCGAGTAGGATAAATCACGGGAACATGCTCGGACTTTATGCTGGGACATTGCTTCACCGCGACCTATCAAAGAATCAGGCTTGTTCCGGATATCGACATGGCAACATACCAGGATCCCGAAATCGGCTGCGGGAACAGTGGTTAATGGAAAATTAAATGCCGTTGAACATGCTTACACCGTGTATTATTTGACGGGTCGTCGAGAAGGTGGAAATCCTCGAAATCATCATCAAGAGATCTCCTTGCCATAGCATCATCATCACTCTGATTCACTGTCATTCCGCATTAATATATGAAAGAGGGACCGCATAGAAGCTTACAATCTGAATAAGGATCATTGTCGGTACCGTCGGCTCCAATGTGGTCATTCACATCCGGGCAGTTCAAAAAACCAGGGAGGGACGGAATGGAGCCCCGTTTTTCGTGGTTTAGAGTGGAGTCGGAAGAACGAGGCATGATTGTCTTCGTCCCACGGGAATCCCTCTGCTCGATATAGGCAGGCCCGAACGAGGATGGCTGAATCTCAGCGAATGTGCCGCCGACAAGTTCGATTCTGTTTCCATCGATACTTCGGTCGTTTTATCGTCGCCAGCTCTCCCTGGGACGAGAAACACTTGACAATATGTCAGACAGGGGAGATGTAGCATTGGAATAGTCATACTTGGCCAAAGAGCTCCTGTTCATTGGCATAGAACTCTATGGACAACGGTCCGGTTTCCAGTAGAGAACACTTCCGGTGAGGCCACCGTCGCTGAGCACAATGGATTAGCATTCATCCCCGCTAGTTCATTCGCAAACCAGGACTCACATCCTCACTCCATAATCTGACCATCAGGAATTTACAATCAGTTGGGCCCATTTAGAAATAAAGAAAGTCTTCTTACATGCTCCTATACAGAATTGGGGAGCCTACAAGATGTGGTCAAATAGGGGAGCAGATGTAACGCAAAAGACGCTCACAACAGCATTGGACACGGAACCATTTACCCTCACTCCTGCGTACAGATCGACATCCACGAAGGCCTGACCGGTTTATCTGTTGAGTTAAATCCACTGCGACGAGTTGGTGTCGACGGACCTGGGCATCGATTACCGCGCCACCCAGGACACTCAACCCTAGTTGGATTGATGGAACAAGGTGGATGCTTAGATCGCCTGTGTAGCATCCGATGGTTCAGCAGCGGCAGACTGGTATCAAACAATAAGACTTTCCCGTCAACTCGACATTGTATCCTACTCCGAGGTTAATTCCTTGCTTGAAGTCCGAAGGCGAGATGGAGGACGACATAAGGTCGGGATCGGTCTTTCCAAAGTTGAAGTCGACGGTTGGGAACGTGTATCCGAGGTTGGTTGTGAACGCCCTGTGCGGATACTTAGATCGTGGTGAAACCCAGAATGCATTGACGTACCCAGAAAGAGACAGCTCTCCAGTTACTACACCAAAGGTTATATGATGTTTTGTGAATGGTAGAATAAAGGAACTTGCTGTATCCACTCAAGACAAGAGTCGGCCCAATTGTCAACAGTCCCGGGCTAGGATCTAGATCAGCGAGGCTAGGAACTCCAAATTTCTGACGCACTAGTATAGTCCAGGGAACCCGAATGAAGCAAACTGGATGGAAGACGAGTCGTACTTCAACGACGCTTCACCTTTCAGTGTGAACGTGGCTTCCGCATTTGCATCGGCGGCTACGATCCATCAGGACAAATTAATCTGGTGAATGTCAAATTACGCACAAAAGTAAAGATATGCAGCTTGGACTAGAAACAAAACAGTTAGAACCAGACCACTCCGTAACGCGGCAGAACGGCCGGCATCGATGGCTGTTCTCGGCACACGCCATCGCTGACGCCGGCATACGTCGCGATCTCAGATTGGTTCGCTCACCTTCTGGAGGTACGACCGTTGCTTGAAGATAAAATCCGTAGCGGGTGTTAAGACCTGATTTTCCCACATCAATGTCGACACCAAGGGGAGACATCGATGAATGGAACGCACTGGCTGAACCGCTCAAGGAGACGTCTATCAAAGCCTCAAACTCCGGAGGACCTTTCAAGTTAAATGAGCGTTGAACGATAATTCAGAAAGTATTAGTATACCCGGGCATGAAACCTCTTTATGAAATATTGTCCACTGCGAGGAAGAATTAGTCTGAGGTACGACCGCAAATGAATCTATGAAATGCGCACTGTATCCGACCAATGGAAATTCCGAGAAACTGAAGTGTCCTTCTCCACCTGGGTCATCTTGGATAGCCAGTTTTTGAAAGTCCCCCACCAACGCTCATCAAGCCTGCGCTCCGCAAGCCTACAAGAAAGTGTAGCTCAGCTCCGATCACGTTGGTGCGAGAGAAACTTTTATATAACTTACCAGCGTTTACGCTCCGGGGGGATTCAACGACCGTATCCCAATAATCAGGCATATCGGTGAGATCTGGGAGATAGTCAGACCGGCGGAATCTGGACCAATGATGGTGCCCTACCTGCGCGCATATAAATGGGACCATTCGCTGCAGGAATTGCGGCAAAATCTGTAAAGAGTCAGTCTGAGATCCCGTCCGTGGTGAACAACTTACTATAGTCGAACCTCAACAGATACACTGGCTCATCTGCTGGTTTCTTCGACTGATGATAAGAGGAGAGAATGTTTTGATCAAGGTGAAGATCAAGACCAGCGATCCGGGCGTATGGACCACGACCCGCAGTTCTGCGGCATCTTGACGATGGTGTGCTCAGCACCTCCGATCATGACGTGCGAGCACCCGGAGTTCGACGAACCCTTGGAACAATACATAGGGACCTAACGAGGCTCGAGGTTAGCCTTTTCATGTGAGGTTTAATCGCACTTACAGATTGAGGCTTATCACTTGTTGGGTGGCACGACGTTATCACCCAGTTTGACCTGAGATCCAATGAAGAAACCGACGCGGATTCGGGGAGTTGATGAAAACTTCCCCAAACGCGCTCTCGTTTTCCTCCTGGTCGTTCGGAAGTATACTGCTCGACCCAGACCCGTCTTGCCCTCCTCGACACCTTCGTCCGGATCGAATTCTTCCTGGAACGTGAGGCTGCCTTCGGGGACGGTGTCAGGGAAGATATCATCGAACGGTATGGGCTCGGTATTTCGCCCTAAGAAACATCAGCTGTAGTTACAAAGACCACATTTGATGGATTCAAGTACCGTCGACGTTGCAGCAATATGATCTTACACCCAGATCCGGAGCAGGGTTGGTCAGCATCACCCTGGATGTCCGTCGTTATGAGTACTTCCCCGAGCGGGCAAGCATTGTCTTGACCTAGATAAATAGCATACCGATGTCAAAGAGGGTCAGACGCGTGCGAGAAGTTGAGTACTGACACAATGGAGGAGAGCCATGCCACTCGCAATTGAGCGGGTTCAAAGGCACCGCGGGGTCGACGACACAGCAGAACGGCTTGACTTGATCATTACTACACGTCGGGGGACAGTTCACCGTGCTGTCTTGGCAGAAGTCTATGAGATCCATGTCTAATTCCCCCTTGACGACCGTGGTGAACAGTTGTTGAGGAGGGTCTGATCTGCAATTCACGGAGCCGTGGTCCGCACACTCTACCGGCGCGACCGTGAGCACCGCGCGTTGAAAAAAAAGGGGGGAAGGTTCACCAAAAAATGTACACCAGTCCTTGATTTTGAGGTCGGTGGAACAACAGAAAGCTTGGCTTCCTCCAGATTCGCAGGTCTGGCTTGTGAGCGCTTTCTCGCCGGGCTGGCATACTGGATTGCAGGGCGTTGTGTCGCCTCCTCTCCCTGTCCGAAATGTGCACCATGAGCACTGATCCGACGAGCAGAGAGTTTAGGATGCGCACAGGTGCACGAGGACGGCGAGTTGCCTAGAAATCAACACTCAGTGAATACCAAAAAAATCGGATCAATGCGTGACGTACTGGAAGGACAGCAAATCAATCGATCACATCGCTCGCCAGGCGAAAGAGGTCTTCCGGCGTCGTCCCCATTTTACTAGGGCAAACATCGCATTTTGTCCTCGCGAAACCGGAGAATTTCCACTTACTTGAACCCAGGGCCGCATGAGGACACATTGCAGTCGGTTATAATGCACTTGTCGTTCTTCTCCGTGAGACCCCCGTTTGCAGCGTCTATGCCGGGATATAGCCCCTTGAGCGCGCTGTATTCCACGAGAAACTTCAGACGGGCCCATCGCGAGAGAAGTAATTGACGCAACGCACGTATAGCTGTCGTCATCCTGGTCCATGCTCCAGATCATGGAGCCCCCAATGCAGTGGTCGTTCGCGGTAGTTCATCTTGACCGCAAAGGACTCGGCAATCGTCGTAGCTGACCCATTGCTCCCTAGTGTACATAAGTAAGAGGAGACAAAATTCAGCGCAACGGGCAAGCTCTTACGAATCCCAAACGACGTATTTCACGCCGGCGTCCTCGTCGAACACGGGCAGAACAACCGACGCCGAGCTGCCCGAACTGACGCACTGCACCGAGGTCGGCGCGTCCCCGTTGCAGTGATCGACGGTCTGGTCGAGGATGGTCTGGATCTCGTTGTACATGAGGATCCCCGACTGCCCGCTGCACGGCCCTGCGTTGCCGCCGCTTTGCTATAGCACAACGTGACAGATCAGCGAAAGGCGGGGAGTCGCGGTGCATGAAGTGCGCTCACCCAGGTGCAGCCCGGCTCCGTGCAGTCGCTCGACGCGAGCGTGAACGAGCGTCCATAAAACCCGAAGCCCATGACCTGCGCCCATGGATGTCAGCAAAATTCCCGCGAGGGAGCTGAGTTGGTATGTACCATCTGCTTCGGGTCGACGCCGACGCGCCAGTAGAGCTTGAACGCCTCGTCGATCTCCGTAAGGTTCGTGTGCGCCCCGACGATCGGCCTGCCGGCGCGAATCAGCAGTGGCCCATGAATAGATAGAGAAAATGCGACTCACCCAATCCAGATGTCCTTGCCGTCCCAAAAGCCTAGAACGCAAATGAGTTAACCGCGGGGACGAATGATATCTGCTTTTTCTTTTACCGTGGAGGTCGTACGTCCTACATCCATTTCAATGAGCGTTCAACTTCAAGCGGAGGAAGAAGGCGGGAAAGTAGAAGGCGCACGTACATGACGTTCACCCAATCTGCATGCTCGAGCAGCCCCGGGAGGTCGAAATGCTGCAAATACCAGTACGACGACGGGGCGGTGCTGTCCCATCGCAAAATCAGCAGGTGAGGTTCAAGCGAAGGCAGGTGGCGCACAAGGTCAGCCCATAGCCGGGCCCGGAGAACGCTTTCTACAAAGAAAAAAAAAGGATGCGCCGTCAGCGGGGTGGTTTGCGGGATGAAAGGGACGCACTTTGACCGCCGCCATGAAAGTGACGTAGTTTTTCGTGTCGGCGGGGACGCCCCCGCGGTCGTTGGCGGCCGGGTACTGTGGGGAAGGAAGGTCAGTGAGTTGTGAACCGGTGCGAAGAGGGGGGGGCCAGGTACCTCCCAGTCGACGTCGAGGCCCTGGAAAAAGATCCCATTTAGTTTAGCGGCGCATCAGGATTTCGGGAGGGGCAGGCGTACATCGAACCCGTAGGCTTCAAACACGCGAAGGACGGAAGAGATGAAGGTTTGCGTGTTGGCGGAGGATGCGCCAGTTCGGAGAATATTCGAGACGTGGGCGGATCCTAGATGCGTGTGTGGCCGTCAGAGGATGAAGGGTGCGACTAAGCAGCAGCAGCCGGCATACGTTGAAAGTCCAGCCGCCGATGGAGAGGTAAACTTTGAGGGTGGGGTTGCGACTTTTGAGCGCTGTGGTGCGCTTCCAGAGATCCGTATCGCCCGCGGACATCTCGATGACGTTGAACGAGCTGCGGACCCATCAGCCAGTGCGGATGCGGATGCGGCGGGTCGACTCACTTGGATATCAACGCAAATGCAAAGTTGATGTGCGTGAGGGTTTCTGCAGAGATCTTCTCGGGAGAGTAGGCCATGCAGCCGCTGAACTTGAAGTCAGTTTTCAGGTAGGAAGCGAAGCGGGGAACTCACCGCGTCGCCGCCCAGGCCTCGTAGTAGCCGATTCGGCGGTTCAGTGCTGACTGTTGATTTGAACCTGGGTATAGTTAGACGGAAGGTGAAACCGAACCAGAAGACTTTCCCCCTACCGCACGAATGGACCGGAGGGTCGTCACACCCTGACTGGCATCCATCACCGCAGAAGTCCTCTGTGTAATTTGTGAGCAAGGCTGCCGGCAGAAAAAAAACTGCATTACCTTTGGTACCGCAGAATCCGAACTTGCCACGAATCGATGATGAGGGACCGCTCGGGAACACAAACGCGGAAACTCACTTTGCTGCAGCACACATTCTTGCGGATCGTTAGCGGTTGGATTTTCATTGCGTGACCAAGAGGACTCACAAGGACAGGTGACATTTTGGGGCGGCGCGTCTTTCCCGCACTCTGCTTTGGCATCGCAGTTGCTGGTGCAGACATCGGCGCCGCAGAAAAGAAATCGCCCGAAGCCGCAGAAACACTGCCGCCATTACAGCATGCTCCCTGAAAGGGGTCATCACGCAAGATAGAAACACATCGACGGACTCCTTACGTTTGAGCAGGGGATATCTGGGGTGCACGATCCGAGGGGGAGGCTCGTCGCATTTGTGGGTTGTTGAGCTTGGGAAAGAAGGGGAGAATAGCTAGAACTGGAGGCCAATAGTGAGTTGAGTTCAGCAGGTCAGGGAATGAACAGCGCCTCACAGATAGCTGAGACTAGCACAGGATGTACCCTCATCCTGAGTCGGGAAACAAGGAGTGTGGAAGTGCGAAATGGGACATGCCAAGGACCATAGATAAACGCAGTTTTGCGCTGACGAACGAGCTCTGACTTGAAACTGCTTTCGTGAAAAAAAATCCGTTCATCGGTCCATCTGCGATTGTCGTGTTTCGGTGATGGATCCTGGTCGAAGGGCTCGGCGCGCAGATCCTTCTCGTAACTGTCACAAGACACGTGGCTTACCTCCGGCCTCTCGCGAATAAATGTTTTAAACAAGGCCTGAATATGTACTTCTCTGATAGGTTTGGAACCCTCACAACTGTACTCTTTTAATTTCCTTCCGGAATTTTTCAAGCCTGATCTCGCCCAAAATCACGAAAACATGATGTTTGGAGAAAAGAAAAATTCAGGAGTCGTTCAAGCTGTCCAGTAACCAAGGTTACGCTAGCCGCAAACAGCTTGTCTCGCCGTATCTAGCCGCGTTTGCGGAGGTTGGCGGCGGGTGAAGAGCGGGCATGACACAGCTCTTCCCCACGATGAAGGTGGATATGACTTGAAGGCGCCTATTTCTGCGACGATTCCGTTCTTCGCATCTGCTATACATGTCTTGGCAGGGGGTGAGAAGCACTAGCTGACGGAAGGCTGGTTGTAGAGTCTTCTCTGTGTTATGATCTAGCGAGTTCAAAATTGACTTGGCATTCACCCCCACTACTCATTCGCATCCACTACGCCCCCGCTCTGTCGAACATGAAATCTCTCCTCTTTATACTGGTGCTTCGAACTACGCAGCTCCTCTGCCGAGCTGAGGATTCTTTCCATCGCAAAATTCATGGGATACATGTGAGCCGCACATGTTGTGCATTCAGACCACACAACTGACGCGTATAGGGTGCTCACGATCAAGCGGCGCAAGCTCAGCGTCTTCAAGACTTGGCAGCGTTGGCGTCCAACTCCGCGTCCACTTTCCTTCCTAGTGCCTCTGCCTCCGTTTCGGCGGCGTCATCTTCGGCCACTGCTGGCGTCTCCACTACTCCGTTTGCCTCCGCGGCTGTTAGCTTCCAGATCTACACAAATGCTTTGCTCCCCACAAGCCCCGCTCCTCCTGCGGCGTGCGCTTCAGCACTGACGGACGGCGAGTGTGGCTTGCAACAAGACCATTCAGCTGCTTGGGTGCGTGTTTCTTCACGAAGTTGGATCTACGTCCTCTAAACAGTAAACTCCAGATCCAATCCGTTTTATGACGGCCCGTCTCTCGCTGCCATGTGCAGCCCTAGCTGCACGAGCTCGTTGAATGCCTACCGCGCCAACGTCGTCACTGCGTGTGGCAAGTATCAGCTTCCAGGACCAAATAATGTTTCGTACGCACGTAGGTAGTCTCAGTCTGAATTCAACTTCCCGCATAACTAAGTGAGACCCTTATTTAAAGCGACACTGGCCGTAGACACGATCTCCGGCCCTACGCGGTGCAGTGCAGGCAAGATCCGTGCGTTTGCCTCCGTTTTCTTCCATATGTTGCCTCGAACCGATTATCAATGCCTGCAGGACGACGAGCAAATTCTGCAACCAAGTCCTCTCCTCCTTCGGCCCAACCCCCGCGCAAGGGATCCTCGGCTACCCTCGAATGAGCTCTGCACCCCGTGCATGCTCGGCACAATGAACGCCACTCTCTCCAACCCCCTCACATTCTACCCGGACTTCTACGCGGTCCTCCAATCGGCGCTAAAAACCTGCGGCTCGTGCGTCCTTATTTCCCGTTGATTTTTTGCACACTGAGAACGGCGATCGGATTAGCGCCTTCACGCAATACAACGTGACCAAACCACCGACGGACACGGTCCTCTTCTCCCCGGGCCCCTCCACTGTGCCGGTCGGTGCGAACGAAACCGTGTCCTCGACGTGCGCGCTCACCGGGCGGACGGTCAAATTGACGGCCAAATCCACCTGCGCCCAGATCGCATCGCAATTCTCGGTGGGCTGGTACGATGTGCGTACCTATATATCTCCCCGCCCGCAAGAGGTGGTGCTTACACCTCACTGTTTGCCGCTAGATACTTGTAAACAACCCCTCGATACAAACTGCAAACTGCACTGCTGGAATGGCCTCCGGGACGAGCCTTTGTCTGCCGCAGGTGCGCACTTCGGCAGTGCGCAGACCTCCGTGGATGATTTTTCTTTTTCGGTTGGTAGACCTGTACCACGTACACCCCCACGGCAAATCAGACCTGCAAGGACATCGTGACCGCGGCGAATGTCATCCTGGAGCCCTCGAAGCAGCGCATTACCGTGACCCAGCTCGTCAGGTCCGCTGCGCTGCTCCTGCTCGGGCGCGCACACGCTGATGTTCCTCTTTAGCTTCAATCCCAGTCTGGAAGAAGGGTGTATTCATGTCGCGCGTCAATATGGATTGAGTCTGTGCATTAGGTACGCATCCGAGTTCATTTTCACCCGTGTCCAATCGCTGATAATTATGCGCGTAGCCCGCATGGAGGCTTCCCAAACGTGGGCGCCGTCGACAACGGGGCGCCGAAGCCCGTGCCCACGCCCACCGCTATAGTGTAAATGATTCTGGTTCATCTAGAGCGCGCGCAGGCTGACGAGATTTGATTCTTTAGCGCGCCTCCAGGGCAGACTCCCCCCGGAACTACGTCTAACTGCGGCGGGTGGTACTTTGTTGAAAAAGGGGTAGGAATAATAATATAATTTTCTCGTTCGACCGTTGATATTCTGACTGGTTCAAATGCAGGACTTTTGCACGAAAGTTGCTCTTAACAGTACGCGCTAATTGACGCACCAGGTCTCGATTAACACCTTCCTTACCTTAGACTCGGTTACTCTGGGTGATTTCGTGACGTTGAATCCTGAGGTAAATCACCGCAACTCGTGCGCTGCGTACTGTACAAGTATCTAACAAGTCCGCAGCTAAATTCGGAGTGCACCAACCTCTGGGCCGGGTACGTCATATAATTTTCAAGTCTGCATGGCGCTCACACACCCCCGCAGCTACTGGTATTGCGGTGCGTCCATTTTAAAATACAGCGCGCGGCTACTAAAATCACTGATTCCACAGTCGCCGCATTCCCTCCTCTCAATGCCGGCGGGCCGACAACCACGATCCCCAACGGAGTGGGCGTATTCACGGCGATCACGGTGTCCCTCCCGTCCGCGACGCCCGAGGCGCCGTTCCAGTTCCCCACGGGATACCTCCCGGCGCCCCCGAACCTGGCCTCCGGGTCCATCGAAACCGGTTGCGACTGGTATTATAACGTGACAGCGGGAGACAATTGTACGGGGGTCGAAACGACGTAAGTCTCTTCACTCCTTTAGGGGTCCTGATTTAATTACTTGTGTCGCACAGGTACGAAATCCCTACCACGAATTTTACTGCCTGGAACTTCGACCCGGTCGCGCCGTGCCCGAATTTAACGCCGGGCACGGCGGTCTGTGTGCTGGTCCTTAACGCGACCGCGACGCTGCCTCCCAGACCGAAGAACGCCGCGGCGGGCTCGGCGCCTTCCGTGCGTCGTGCTTTTTCCTCCTTCAATTTCGCTTCTGACCTCCCGCGTCTTCTGCATGTAGGGGTGTGCACGCTGGCACACCATCGTCACCGGTGACGGCTGCGCGAAGCTCGAGACGGATTTCGGCCTGACGCAGGCGCAGCTGTTCGCGCTCAACCCGGAGCTCGCGCCCGCGTGCACGAATCTCGCGCTGGGTGATGCGTACTGCGTGCGCGCCATCCCCACTGCGCTGCCGCCCTCTGGACCACCGGCGGATTTGAACCCTGGAAGCTGGGCCAAGTATGTATTTCTTCTCTTGAAACGGAAGCACGCTGAGATGTTTTCTTGAAGCTGCACGAGCTATTGTATGCGACAACTCTTTCCTAACCGTGTTGAGTTCATTTTCCGATTCCACAGATACCGTTATATCCGGCGATAATTGCAACGTGATCGACTCAAAGTGAGGAGATTTTCATATGTCGTGTAAATTTCCCGCTGATATCGTCCTCCATCGTCTAGATCCAACATATCTTATCAGCGACTTCCTGCACTGGAACCCTGAGGTCTCTAAACATGCAACAGTACGCACCCGTTTCCCGCGTACGGTTCCTCCACTGACCACCCCAACAGATCTGAACCTCGCGGTGAGTTATCGAGCTCCCGAGAAATAGGGGGGTTCATTGAATCCGCCTCCAAGAGTTATTGCGTCGGCGTGTCCGGCGGATGCCAATCAATATACACGGTCGTAAGTCAGGACTCGTGCAGCGTGATCGAGACGAAGACGGGGGTAAGCGATGCGCAGCTCCGGGCGCTGAACCCCTGGATCGACACGGCGTGCACCCTGCAAGTCGGGCAGAACTTGTGCATCAAGAACTCGAATGTCACCGTCCCGCCGCCGCCCACTGGCCCGCCCACCAATTTGAACCCAGGGAGCTGGTCCAAGTATGTCTGTCGCCCACTTGAATTGAAAGATATGCTGAGATAGTTCTTTCAGCTGCACGACCTACTGTATGCAACCATACAACACTCACCGTATGTTATTCACATAACTTCCCCCTCCCCTGCAGATAACGTTCAATCGGGCGACAATTGCAACGTGATCGACTCCAAGTGAGCAGATGCTGTTACGTCTCGTGTGATTTTCCCTCTGAATCCATGGTCCATCCTCCAGGTTCTCCATCTCCTTCAGCGACTTCATACACTGGAACCCCGAAGTGTCAAAGACATGCAACAGTACGCATCCGCTTCCAGCGTACGGTTCCCTCGCTGACCGCCCGGACAGATCTGAACCTCGCGGTGCGTTTTCGTACTTCTCTACCGATTGTCGTCTATTGAACCCGCCTTCAAGAGCTACTGCGTCGCCGCGCCGAGCGGATGTCAAGCGCTATACACGGTCGTGAGCGGGGATTCTTGCAGCGTGATCGAAAAGAAGACGGCCCTCAGCGATGCGCAACTCAGAGCCTTGAACCCGTGGATCGACACCGCGTGCACCCTGCAAATCGGACAGAACCTGTGCACCAAGAACACGAATGTCGCCCCGCCGCCGCCGGGGCCGCCCGCGAATTTGAACCCTGGGAGCTGGTCCAAGTGCGTTTCGTTCAAATGTCGTCGTGGTTCATTTCGGCGGGCTAACGTGTCGCGCTCGGTTTAGTTGTACCACATATTGTACGCTTCTCCGCCTTTCAGTCCGTGCTCAGCTCATGCCTGTGGCAATATGCAGATAACGTCCAGTCCGGGGACAACTGCAACATTATTGAGGCAAAGTGTGTATCTTTGATCGCGTCGTTCCGGCACACTCACCTAGGCATGCACGTCCAGGTTCAAAATCGGCTTCTCCGATATATTACGCTGGAACCCTGAAGTGTCCACGACATGCGGCAGTGCGCATTCCCTCCCGTCTCTTGCGAGTTTTACTCATCGGCCATATGTAGACCTGAACCTCGCGTCCTACTGCGTCCTCGGCTCGGGTGCCTGCAGCAAGCTCTACACCGTCGTTAGTGGGGACTCATGTGGCGCCGTTGAGACCAAGGTGAAGGTCACTGATGCGCTGCTGCGCTCGGAGAATAATTGGATCAATACTGCGTGCTCAAGTAAGTGTATTGTGCCACCTAGGAACGGAATCTCTGCTAACGCAGAGACCAGACATTCAAATCGGGCAAAATCTTTGCATTTAGGCACCTTGCTATTTAGTCTCTCCCCGGAGAGATACCATTCTTCCCTCGTTTGTAAAGCGTATTAGTATGCCTACTAATGTCATTGAAAATCGATTGTTGAGCGGGACCCACTTGACCTGCTCGTTCAAATAGCAGAGAATGGGAAGTATTGCTACTTTGCTGAAATACCGAGCAGAGATAACCTGCCTCATATTTATTTTCAGATTAATACTGGGAATGACGGAGATACATGCATAATGCATCCTGGTAACGGAGAAAACCTCCCCTATTGTCTTTCAATTGATTTATTCAGGAAATAGCTTCATTGCAGAAACAGTCCTCGCGCAATCCCAGCCACATTACTCATGTCAGGAGAAGGACGACCACACCTACCCCCCATGCGCTGTCCCCGGTGGTCTCCCACGGGTTCATTCATGGCAGGAACAGCGAGCCCCTGCATCACAAAAAGCAGGAGAATATTGCATATGTTTGCATAGCCTTATAAACCCGACAATCCGCTTAAATCAGTATAAAGTGCCACCAGCTTGGTCAGAGCTCACCAAGGCTTATATCTACTAATTTTCTGGTAATGCTCACCAAGCTGGTGGGGTTTACAAGGCTTTGTATTGCTCGGTATGGATTTGCAATGAAATGTGGTTTCTAGTGCTCCTTCTCAATTTCACAAAAACACGGCAAAGATATTTAAAAGATAGGATACAAAATCATATTGCACGCTACTACGACTCATATTTTGTATGGCATGTATTAACTGAAAAGGACATGGAATAGCATATCCTGAGTAAACTATCTAAACATCAGACTAAGTCAGTGCATCACGATTCACTCGCATGCACGGAAACATACCTAATTCACAAGTTCAATACCTGGAAGAAGACTGTTGTCTGCACCCTTGTTGATGAGGAGCTGAGCCACGAGCTTATTTCCACTCAATGAGGCAGCCTGGAGTGCATTCCCATAATGTCCTCCCTGGGTATTCACATCTGTCCACCCTTGTCAATGAGGAGCTGGACCACGAGCTCATGCCCCTCTACTGAGGCAGCCTGCAGTGCATTCCCAAAATATCCTCCCTGGACATTCACATCTGCACCCTTGTCGATGAGGAGCTGAACCACGAGCTCATGTCCATTGAACGAGGCAGCCTGAAGTGCATTCCCAAAATCTCCTCCCTGGGCATTCACATCTGCACCCTTGTTGATGAGAAGCTGAACTATGATCTCATGTCCAAGGAATGAGGCAGCCTGCAGTGCATTCCCAA
>JARGYA010000484.1:0-97502 GCA_029204335.1 Mycena vulgaris
GCTCGGGGGCATTGGGCATGGACAGGCATGTACTGACCAAACACCTCAAAGAAGCCAGTGTTTCCCACAGTTTCTCAGCACTCAGAAAATCAGATCTCGACGAGCTCATCAAAGGGTTTCGGACAGTCAAGCCTGGCTCCGGTGTTCGATATCTAATAGGATTCTTGCAGAAGCATGGGGTAAAGTTTCAGAGACGGCGGGTATATGCTTCAAGCTGTCGTGTTAAGAGTTAGAGCAATTTTGGTTAGCATTGTTAGAACAGGCAGCACAGAGGTCTGAAGTCACCAGTGAGAACTCTTGTGCATTGGCAAGGAAAAGGAAGCAAGTACTAACCTGAAGTCACCAGTGAGAACTGAGGACTCCAGGACTACACTAGCCTACTTATATATGTATTGTAGGTGTGTGGAAACAGGATGAGCAATGCTCAGTAAGCTGCTCAGTCAGCTGCTCAGTCAGCTGATCAGTCAGCTGCTCAGTCAGCATTAGTAAGTACAACTACATAAGTAAGGATCAAACCGGATCAAATAGGTAAGCAGGAATTCGAGAATGTCACAGTCTAGTCACAGACTCCAACACTCCCCCGGGACGAGACCAGTCTAGTGGGATGAGGTAGAGCCTTGGTCAGAATGTCTGCAAGTTGCTCTGTAGTGGGCACATAATCAACTGCAATAGAGCCCTTCCCAACTTCATCTCTAAGCCAGAAATGAGCCAAGTCAAGATGCTTCATGCGACCATGATGCTCAGGGTTTTTAGGACACTGAGATTGCAGACTGGTTGTCTAGAAGGAGGGGAGAGGCACCAGACACTCCATATCCCAATTCACCAAGCAGATTGCGTATCCACTTGATTTCCTTTCCAGCATCCACACCAGCAATGTATTCGGCCTCAGTGGTAGAGAGAGAGACTGTGGTCTGCAGTTTGCTCCTCCAACTCACTGGACCACCATTCATCATCACCAAGTAAGCTCCAGTGCTTTTCCCAGAGTCTTTGCAGCCTCCATGATCGGAATCACTGTAGGCAGCAAAGTGATGTGATGAGGATGGGGACGAGGATTTGGAGTAGGTGATGCAGTAGTTAAGAGTGCCCTGGATGTAGCGAAAAGATGCTTAACCGCATTCCAGTGGGCTTCCCCAGGATTGCTGTTGAAGCGTGCAAGCACTCCAACTGTAAATGCAATGTCTGGCCGTGTTTGGGTGGCCAGATACATCAGAGAGCCGACAGCAGACAGGTAGATGCTGCCATACTTTTTGGCTTCCTCCTCCGTCTTGGCTCCCATGTCCCTTGGTCAAGACAAGACCAGGAAGCATTGGAGTGGAAACAGGCTTGCAATCAGCCATCCCACACTGCTCAAGCATGTTCACAGCGTACTGGCGCTGCGAAAGATCTGTCTCTAGATCCCGCTCAATCTTGATACCCAACAGCCACTCTGTGGGACCAAGATCCTTGACTTTGAATGAAGAGCCAAGTTGAGCAATCACCTCATCGATTTCAGCATCATCCTTTGCAGAGATCATGCCGTCATCAACGTAGATGGGAAGGATGATGCGCACAGTGCCGTTGGAGTAGATGTAGCACGAGCGATCAGACTGGAGACAACGGAAACCCATAGAGAGGAGCTTCGCGTTCAGCTTCTTGTTCCACTGCCGACCAGCCTGCTTCAGTCCATAGATGGACTTGCGCAGTTTAAGGAGCTGGCCACGGTGTCCCTGAGGAAATCCTTCGGGTTGAGTCATATAGACATCCTCCTCCAGATCTCCATTCAGGTACGCCGATGAGAAGTCGATGGAACGAAGTTTGAGATCCCGCTGAGCAGCAAGAGCAAGGATAATGCGAAGTGTTGCAGCCTTGAATGTAGGAGAGAATATCTCGTTGTAGTCGATGCCATGACGCTGGCCACGACCATCTGCAACGAGGCGGGCCTTGTAGCGCTCAACAGAGCCATCTGACTTGTGCTTGATGATGAAGACCCATTGAGAACGAATGGGCTTCACACCAGGTGGTGCATCAACAACTCCCATGTGCAGTTCTCCAGAAGAGAGTTTATCTCTGAGACTGCTGCTTCTTCCCAAAGATGAGCATCTGCTCGCCGGTGCTTCATGATAAGACCTAGGATTGCCTGACTGGACAGCAGAGTGAGCTGACTGCACAGGTCGTGGAGGGAAGTGTTTGCCGGCGGTTCCTGCGGTGCGCGTGCCGGGTGGTGGACCCCCGCCGGTGGGGCTGGCGCCTTGATCCAAGGCAGCAGCTGGGCGGCGACGGGCCTCCGGAGTGCTTCAGCCGTCGCGCGCGCGACTGGCGCGCCGCGCAGGTGGTGGTGCATAATATGCGCACCCCGGGTTATCTCTAAAAAGATTCATCCACGGTTACCCTTGCATGATCGGACCTGGATGTGCACAGAAGCAACATTGGCCATTTGAAGTGCTTCACTAGCTGGATCTCCATGATGTGCCACAACGAGCACACTGCCTGGTTTCAAGAGCAACTCGTCGTCGCTGTCCTCTGAATCGGAGGGAACAGCAGCAGGAGGGTTTCTGTGGGCTTCCCAGAATGCCTGTGGACGACGGTGTTCTGTAGTTTGACCATGGAAGCGGCGACGTGCGGCAACCCCTAGAGGAGATGGTGGCTGCTGAGGAGGCTCTTCAAGAGGTGGACTAGAAGAAGGAGGGCGAGTAGATGGTGAAGAGGGATTGGGTGTATCTGGGTTGGTTGAAGTGGGAGTTGGTGCAGGGGGTGCTCGATGAACACTAGATTCATCGTCCTCATCTCCCCCGTCATCGCGCACAACCTGTGGCTTAGACGGAGGCAGATCAACGAAGGACGACGTAGGACTGCGAGGACATTGCCTCATTAGGGTGGGGCTGTTCCCAGGGAAGCAGCGCTCGTCAAATACAGCGCGCTCTGATGTGACCATCTTTCTGGTTACTGGATTGTAGAACAACCATCCTTTGTACTCTGTGGGATATCCCACAAAGATACACTTCTGGAAATGTATCCCAGAAGCATCTCTCTTGTCTTTTGCACATGCACATAGGCAAGGCAGCCCCACACACGAAGGTGTGACACGTCCGGCTTTCGCTTCAACCAAAGCTCATAAGGAGTGGTATTCTCCGGAATATGAGACGATGGATGCATGTTTGCCACATGGACATAAGCAGCAACTGCAAGCGCTTTGAAAGACGGAGGCAAGTTGGCTTCATGCAGCATAGCCGTTGTGTGCTCATCAACAGTGCGATTAGCACGTTCTGCAGTTCCATTCTGCTGAGGTCTGTTCCTTGTTGAATGACGGCGCACAATGCCTTCAGAGAGCAAGTAGTTCTTGAACTCATTGGACATGTACTCCTCACCTTCGTCGTCCTGCAGTTCCTTGATTTTGCGCCCAAAGTGATTCTCAGCATAAGCTTTGAACGCTTTGAAGGCAGCACATGTACCACTCTTGTGTTTCATGTGATAAGCCACTTTGAAACTGGTGTGATCATCAATGAACAGAACACGATGTTTCCAACCCTCTCGGGTGAAGACTTTGTATTCCTTCAGATCAGAGTGTATCAAATCAAGTGGCGCTGCAGCACGATGTCCAGTGGAAGGAAAGGGACCTGCATTCAGCTTGCCTGCAAGGCATGGCTCACAAATTGGATCTGGCTTCTGGTTTGAAGCAAGCTTCGCACCAGTGACCAGTTGCTTGCTCAAGATCTTCTGGGTGTCTGAATGATGCCCTAGCCGACGATGCAGCAGATCCAGATCAAGAGGCAAGGTTCCAACTGCAAGAGCTGAATTAGAAGAAGGAGAAACGACCTCTTCTCTCACAAATGCCTGGTTCCTCTCATCAATGTCTGCCTCAAACAGCAACTCTTTATCTCGACGGAAGAAGATGGTAGATCCCTCCATGAGAATAGAATAGCAATGCATTCGAGACAGATAAGTACTAGAGATGAGATTATGAGACAACAAAGGAACATATAGGACATGTGAGAGGAGAATAAGTCGGCCATGACGTCTGTATATACGTGGTCTAAGCAGTGCATCTCCTATCAACTCGGAGTAAATAACCACTCCATTTGCAACTTGAATTGGAACTCTATAGGGGCGTGCATTCAACAGACGAGCACGATCAGGTGTCATGTGCGAAGTGCACCCTGAATCTGAGATCCATTTTGTGTCAGCAAGTGATGAGTTTGGAAATGGGAGAGCACTTGCATTAGATGCAACGTGAGACGTTGCTGGTGCACCCTTCTTGATAGGCCTAGGCTTTTCAAGCAGATCATACAACTGGTAGCAGTTGATGAATACATGGTTGTCTTTGCCACATGCTGCACAGAGCAACTTCTGCTTTCGGGGTGCAGCTGCAAGGGCAGCAGAGGATGAGGGCGAAACAGTGGGAGCAGGTGTGATTGCAGCCATGGCCAGACCAGATAAAGGACTGATCAGACTGGTGTCTCCTTCCTGATGAGCAGTCCTAAATGCCTGGTGGTTGGCATAGGCCTGGAGACTGCTCAAACGGTGCTTTAAGGACAGCATACTGTCCGTCATCAGGAAGGGCCATGAGAA
Organism: Mycena vulgaris; assembly: GCA_029204335.1. NCBI lineage: Eukaryota > Fungi > Basidiomycota > Agaricomycetes > Agaricales > Mycenaceae > Mycena > Mycena vulgaris. The sequence goes on from JARGYA010000484.1 coordinate 4,546, forward strand.
GAACCACTGATTGCAGTTCCTCATCAGCGTCCTCAATAGAGAAGTCTTTAGGTCTAGACTCTTTCAGAAGACGCATAGCAGCTGAGACGCGCCCAGTGAGAGCCAAGAGCGACTCCTCCTCCCTCAGATGAATGGAGGTGAGTGTCTTGTAGGCATTGAAGCGAGCTCCAGCCTTTCTAGGAGCAAAGGTGCGCTCCAAGAACTCCCAAAGTTCTTTAGGATTGTCCTCATGCTGCATGACAAGGGGCTTGACATCCTTGGACAACATGCCCCACAGGATGCCAGCACACTTCTCTTTGGCTGATGCATCTTTGTTTGCATCAAGACAGCAGTGGAACACCTCCTTGCGACGCAAGTAGGCTTTGGCATCGCTTTTCCACTCTGAATAGGATGTCTCCTTGGAGAGCATAGGGATCGCTGGGTGATCCGAGTCTGCCATCGCCTCTAGCAGTGTGTGTGAAGAAGATGTAGGTAAGAAAAGATAGGTAGGTGGATAGGTGCAAAGACTAATGCTAATGAACACCCAGTTGTAAGGCACTTAGGCCCTATCCCCAGAATCACAGGGTTGACTACCTGGATGTTTCCTGGTGGAATTAAAGACTACCTCTCAAAGAGGGTTTGTCCCAACAGTTGGTGCTCCTATATACAAAGAGGAACACACACACAACCAGGGCAAGACAAGGATGCAAAAATGCGAGGCAGAGATGCAGAGGATGAGTATCCCAGATGATAGACTTGGATGATAAGCCCGGGGCCCATAACCTGTTAGAACAGGCAGCACAGAGGTCTGAAGTCAACAGTGAGAACTCTTGTGCATTGGCAAGGAAAAGGAAGTAAGTACTAACCTGAAGTCAACAGTGAGAACTGAGGACTCCAGGACTACACTAGCCTACTTATATATGTATTGTAGGTGTGTGGGAACAGGATGAGTAATGTGAGTAATGAGGATGAGTAATGCTCAGTAAGCTGCTCAGTCAGCTGCTCAGTCAGCTGATCAGTCAGCCGCTCAGTCAGCTGCTCAGTCAGCATTAGTAAGTACAACTACATAAGTAAGGATCAAACCGGATCAAATAGGTAAGCAGGAATGCGAGAATGTCACAGTACAGTCACAGACTCCAACAGATGATGAGCAACAGGCTGTGCTCATGGGAACACACAGCAGTAGGCTGTGTGTATGGAGACAACTACAGAATCGAAATATGTGCAGTAAGTAAGTAAGTAAAATGTAAGAATGGTAGAGTCCAATCACAACCTTCAACACTCCCCCGGGACGAGACCAGTCTCGCCTATCTCCCCTGTAATCCCATCTTGGAGCGCAAATTCTCCACAGTGGGACGAGGCACAGCCTTGGTCAGAATGTCTGCAAGTTGCTCTGTAGTGGGCACATAATCAACTGCAATAGAGCCCTTCCCAACTTCATCTCTAAGCCAGAAATGAGCCAAGTCAAGATGCTTCATGCGACCATGATGCTCAGGGTTTTTAGACACTGAAATTGCAGATTGGTTGTCTAGAAGGAGGGGAGAGGCACCAGACACTCCATACCACAACTCAAGTAGGAGATTGCGTATCCACTTGATTTCCTTTCCAGCATCCACACCAGCAATGTATTCGGCTTCAGTGGTAGAGAGAGAGACTGTGGTCTGCAGTTTGCTCCTCCAACTCACTGGACCACCATTCATCATCACCAAGTAAGCTCCAGTGCTTTTCCCAGAGTCTTTGCAGCCTCCATGACCGGAATCACTGTAGGCAGCAAAGGGATGTGATGAGGGACGAAGATTTGCAGTAGGTGATGCAGTAGTCAAGAGTGCCCTGGATGTAGCGGAAGAGATGCTTAACCGCATTCCAGTGGGCTTCCCCAGGATTGCTGTTGAAGCGTGCAAGCACTCCAACTGTAAATGCAATGTCTGGGCGGGTTTGGGTGGCCAGATACATCAGAGAGCCAACAGCAGATAGGTAGATGCTGCCATACTTTTTGGCTTCCTCCTCTGTCTTGGCTCCCATGTCCTTGGTCAAGACAAGACCAGGAAGCATTGGAGTGGAAACAGGCTTGCAATCAGCCATCCCACACTGCTCAAGCATGTTCACAGCGTACTGGCGCTGCGAAAGATGGATGTCTCCTGGCTCTAGATCCCGCTCAATCTTGATACCCAACAGCCACTCTGTGGAACCAAGATCCTTGACTTTGAATGAAGAGCCAAGTTGAGCAATCACCTTGTCAATTTCAGCATCATCCTTTGCAGAGATCATGCCGTCATCAACGTAGATGGGGAGGATGATACGCACAGTGCCATTGGAGTAGATGTAGCACAAGCGATCAGACTGGAGACAACGGAAGCCCATAGACAGGAGCTTCGCATTTAGCTTCTTGTTCCACTGCCGGCCAGCCTGCTTCAGTCCATAGATGGACTTGCGCAATTTAAGGAGCTGGCCGCGGTCTCCCTGAGGAAATCCTTCGGGTTGAGTCATATAGACATCCTCCTCCAGATCTCCATTCAGGTACGCCGATGAGAAGTCGATGGAACAAAGCTTGAGATCCTGCTGAGCAGCAAGAGCAAGGATAATGCGAAGTGTTGCAGCCTTGAATGTAGGAGAGAATATCTCGTTGTAGTCGATGCCATGACGCTGGCCACGACCATCTGCGACGAGGCGGGCCTTGTAGCGCTCAACAGAGCCATCTGACTTGTGCTTGATGATGAAGACCCATTGAGAACGAATGGGCTTCACACCAGGTGGTGCATCAACAACATCCCATGTGCAGTTCTCCAGAAGAGAGTTTATCTCTGAGACTGCTGCTTCTTCCCAAAGATGAGCATCTGCTCGCCGTAGTGCTTCATGATAAGACCGAGGATTGCCTGACTGGACAGCAGAGTGAGCTGGCTGCACAGAAGCAACATTGGCTGTTTGAAGTGTTGCACTAGTTGGATCTCCATGATGTGCCACAATGAGCACACTGCCTGGTTTCAAGAGCAACTCGTCGTCGCTGTCCTCTGAATCGGAGGGAACAGCAGCAGGGGGGTTTCTGTGGGCTTCCCAGAATGCCTGTGGACGACGGTGTTCTGTAGTTTGACCATGGAAGCGGCGACGTGCAGCAACACCTAGAGGAGATGGTGGTTGCTGAGGGGGCTCTTCAGGAGGTGGATCAGGCGAAGGTGGGCGAGTAGATGGTGGAGAGAGATTGGGTGTATTTGGGTTGGTTGAAGTGGGAGTTGGTGCAGGGGGTGCTCGATGAACACTGCATTCATCGTCCTGATCTCCCCCGTCATCGCACACAACCTGTGGCTTAGACGGAGGCAGATCAACGAAGGACGACGGAGGAGTTCTAGGACATTGCCTCACCATGGTGGGGCTGTTCCCAGGGAAGTAGCGCTCGTCAAAGAGCGCGCTCAGATGTGACCGTCTTTCTGGTTACTGGATTGTAGAACAATCATCCCTTGTACTCTGTGGGATATCCCACAAAGACACACTTCTGGAAATGTATCCCAGAAGCATCTCTCTTGTCTTTTCGCACATGCACATAGACAAGGCAGCCCCACACACGAAGGTGTGACACGTCCGGCTTTCGCTTCAACCAAAGCTCATAAGGAGTTGTATTCTCTGGAATATGAGACGATGGATGCATGTTTGCCACATGGACATAAGCAGCAACTGCAAGCGCTTTGAAAGACAGAGGCAAGTTGGCTTCATGCAGCATAGCCATTGTGTGCTCATCAACAGTGCAATTCGTATGACAGTATTTTTCGCTATTTAATCAGTGTCGGTGCGCCAAGTCCTAGATCCCAGATCACACTTTTTCTGTAGATAGTCCGTAGTTCATATGTGTAGTAAGCATTTTACAGTCCACACACAGTACCTCTAATTCCAACTCGTGGCATGAAAGTCCGCCCTTCAAAGTCTCAATCTGGTTATACCATGGGGACGCATCGGGTGCTATTGACCACGGTTGACCATTTTTGGGCCAGATTTTTGCAGGCCACTGGCAGACGCCCGCAATGTGTTCGCACTGTGTGCGCGCCATGTGCGGCAGCATGGCTCGACATATTCAAACCATGGAGATTTCTCTTCCTTCAGTGTAAGCAAAAATTAAATTGTGGGCTCAATACAAAGGCTTTCACTCAATTCCTTCGGTGAATAGGATTTCCATAAGGAGGAGACCGACCTCCCAAAAATCTGCAGTCATTGGAGACCTCTAAGACACCAAACAAGGCCGCGTTTTGCTTGCTGGTGATATTTCGCTTGGGGGGTTAGTCACTATGTATATTACCGGTGAGGGGCGATGATTGGAATCCCACCTTACTCAGTGGATTGTATTTCTATCTATGACATGGTTGGTTGATCATTATATCAACCACGAAGCCCCACAGCTCCCCACAGCTCCCCATGGTCTGCACATGGCATGCCCACAGTATTGGCTATATGGACACCAGAGACTTGATATTGAGCCCAGGTATTGGCTATGGATGTTTGAGACTCATACCTGAGTACCAGGACTTGAGACTTGAGACTACGAACTACGACTTTCCACTTTGGGACTGATATCACGTGATTGGATCCTAAGACTACAGAGTTTGGACCTCGGCCTTGCCGAAAACTGAGGTACACGACTTCAGACTATCCTGAAACTGCGGGTTGTTGAAGTAGGAATTAGTCATCGGCGCTTAGGTACCTATTCCCTCTCACGATTGTCTCGGACCCTTACATATATGGATATTATTGTACCGTGACCCATGACCGACAGACCGCATGTACATAAGCTTCTTAGTAGCATCGGCACCTCGGCTCACCTCGGGTAGGCATCCGGTTACTCATCATAGCTTACACATACGGCCCGGCCATCTTGTATATAAGTAGTCTCTCGATAGGGTTCTTCTCTATCGAGAAGAACCTCGAATACAACGGTTTTACCTTTATAAACTCGAGCTAGACGCTCCCCTCTTAGTCGTCCTCTCGAGCAGGCTTCTTGCCGGCCGCTCGTTCTCTAACACGGGTTGCGGAGTAAGACTACACTGATCTTGTGGAGTAGGGAGTAAGACTGTGATTAAATATCGAAAATTGATCTCATAGATTAGCACGTTCTGCAGTTCCATTCTGCTGAGGTCTGTTGCTTGTTGAATGACGGCGCACAATGCCTTCAGAGAGCAAGTAGTTCTTGAACTCATTGGACATATACTCCCCACATTCATCGTCTTGCAGTTCCTTGATTTTGGGCCCAAAGTGATTCTCAGCATGAGCCTTGAACACTTTGAAGGCAGCAAATGTACCACTCTTGCGTTTCATGTGGTAGGCCACTTTGAAACTGGTGTGATCATCAATGAACAGAACACGATGCTTCCAACCCTCTCGGGTGAAGACTTTGTATTCCTTCAGATCAGAGTTTATCAAATCAAGTGGCGCTGCAGCACGATGTCCAGTGGAAGGAAACAGACCTGCATTCAGCTTGCCTGCAAGGCATCACTCACAAATTGGATCTGGCCTCTGGTTTGAAGCGAGCTTCGCACCAGTGACCAGTTGCTTGCTCAAGATCTTCTAGGTGTCAGAGTGATGCCCTAGCCGACGATGCAGCAGATCCAAATCAAGAGGCAAGGTTCCAACTGCAAGGGCTGAATCAGAAGAAGGAGAAACGACGTCTTCTCTCACAAATGCCTGGTTCCTCTTATCAATGTCTGCCTCAAATAGCAACTCCCTATCTCGACGAAAGAAGATGGTAGATCCCTCCATGAGAATATAATAGCAATGCATTCGAGACAGATATGTAGTAGAGCCGAGATTATGAGACAACAAAGGAACATATAGGACATGTGAGAGGAGAATAAGTCGGCCATGACATCTGTATATACGTGGTCTAAGCAGTGCATCTCCTATCAACTCGGAGTAAATAACCACTCCATTTGTTGGGAAAAATGGCGGAACTGGGAATCGAACCCAGGACCTCAGAATTACTATCTGACACTCTAACCAACTGAGCTATTCTGCCGATAGTGTGAAGGGAACTCCCAGAAGGACCTTCAACACCATTTGCAACTAGAATTGGAACTCTATAGGGGCGAGCATTCAACAGACGAGCACAATCAGGTGTCATGTGTGAAGTGCACCCTGAATCTCGAGCGTTCAACAGACGAGCTGTTAGAACAGGCAGCACAGAGGTCTGAAGTCAACAGTGAGAACTCTTGTGCATTGGCAAGGAAAAGGAAGTAAGTACTAACCTGAAGTCAACAGTGAGAACTGAGGACTCCAGGACTACACTAGCCTACTTATATATGTATTGTAGGTGTGTGGGAACAGGATGAGTAATGTGAGTCATGAGGATGAGTAATGCTCAGTAAGCTGCTCTGTCAGCTGCTCAGTCAGCATTCACAGGGCCGGGGCCTAAAAAAAAGGGGGAATTAAGTTAGTTTTTTAACTCAAAATATCGCAATAAAATTATTGCGGCCGAAAACCTGATTTGATGCTTCAGATTTAAGAGTCGACGAAATCTAATCAGTAATCTAATCAAATAAAGATCCACAAAACTTCGAGTGTCACAACACGTTTCGTGAGCGATAAAATGCAATATATAGGACCAGAAATCGAGAATCTTGAAGTGAGTGCCGAAACTTAGGATTTCTAAGGGCCAGATATCCTTAGAGATACTCAGGATTTTTTATTACATTTAGAGGACGTAGAAATGACAAGAATAATGTCTCATTTAAACGCGGCTGAAACTGAATGAGAAACATTGGAGAAAAGATGCCATTAAATTTATCCGCAGATAGTCTGCAGACCATCTGCAGATCATCGTTACTTCGTCGTCAATCATCTTCAGTATTGCGTACAGTTACCTAGAGTAAGCGCGCTGCGAAATACTCTGCAGCAAGCTTTTCATAGTTTGCAGCCACCTTGCGGGCGGCAGTACTAAACCTGATCTTGCTTTTCCATTCGGCATATGTGTGCAACTTCACCCTCGTGGACTGCATCTCCTTCAATCTTTTCACAAACCACCGCTCACAATTGGTGTTCCACCATCCTGTGTTGAGACCGGACGACCAAAAAGCGGTTGGTGTTGGCCACCAGGAGATGAACTTCAATTGGTGGCCGTCTGCTGCCGCGCTGCTCGTTTGGCCTGCAGTAAAATAAGCGGACATCGGCAAGATGATGCTTGGACGAACTTACCAGTTTCAACCATGTATACCCCGCAGATGAGATTGATTTCGTCCTTCGTCAAGGCTTCATGCCAAAGCACTTTTTCCTCATTCCCGCTGGCGATGCGTGTCCCAGCTTTGAGGATGTCGTCTATAGGCTCAAAGCAGGCTACATCCTCATAATCCGAGATGACCAGGCGCGCGAGCCGGCCGACGATGCCCCCATAGAACAAGGCTGCACAACCGCGTGACGAGCGCAGGAACGTGTCCCGGTGCTCAGTGTAGACTCCATAATCGACGAGAGTCGGTGTGTAACCAGCGGGGCGGTGACCCAACGTTAGTTGGGATGGGGGAGTGAAAGGGTTATGAAGAGCTGGTCGTGGCCAGCTAGGATAGAAGGTCCCGCCCGATTGCGCAAGGTCGCGAATGATGGACTCAAGGTCCTCCGAGCCCGACCTAACGACGTAAAGGACAGCGGCAGCGCTCTCAAGAAGAATCGAAGGACTGGAGGCTTTAGAACTGCGAGGACGAATCTCATACATCGCTCTCTCCTCCTGAAGGAGGACCTTGACATCGACATTCCAGGCTTGTTCCAAGTCGGAGTCGGGTGACGTTAAATCAGAGAGGTTGGCCGGAGCGCCCTTCAAATTGCCCTGTTGAATGTGGTGAAGCAGGGTGGGGAGTGTCGATGCTTCGGGGACAGCCCAGTTTTCATCACCAACGGTCCAGGCACACGCTTTGGCTTGCATCTTATCTGGCAGCTGCTGGGAGGAAGCGGCCTCTGTGAAGCCGAAGCGGAGGGCGATGTTAGACCAAACATCCTGTTTCTGCCACCCCAACAGGTTGTCCGTATCTTCGGCGAGATCCTTGGGATCGAGATCATATGCTCGCTCCAGGACCTCGGCAGCCCTCGCGCCAGTCTCCCCCTCGATTATTTCACGCCCGGAAACATCAGGAATTGAAGAGTTGAGATCGGTAGCTGAATTAGGCGGGTGGAACAGAAAGAAATCGTCATCGTAGAAAGACTCGGGCTCGGCCTCTTCGTTTGGAGCGAACGCAGTGCAAAGATCCCACTGATCCGAATAAGAATTGTACTTGCGCTGCGTGGGGGTGAATTCGTCCCAACGGTCGGCAGCAGCAGCGCGATTGTACGCGCGCCGGATAAAAAACCCGCCCTCCTCTTCCTCCCATATGAACACACGAGCCCCTTTCTTGCCCGGCGGCGCTCCCTTGTCTGCATGAGTTTGCTTGGCAAGACACCGCTTCTTCGCATCGGGAGACTCCTGCTGGTCCCGCTTTTCGTTATGCAGCCTGCGGCGCTCCATGAAAGCATGAAAATTTTCCTGTGGTCGCTGACCACTGTGGGGTTCTACTGGTGGGAAGATTATGGCGGGAACATCCGGCGGTGCATATGGGGAAGCTGGAGCAGACGGCACAAATGCTGCTGGGGAGGGAGCTGCACTGTCTCTGAGACTTTTACAGACAGATGAGGAAACCGACCATGGACTGAAAGCGACATCGCCGGAAAGGCTATGGAGATGCGCTACTTTGTCCAGATCGGGCACAAAACCGATGTTAACGAGAGCGTCAGGGATTGGTTCCTTGGGTGGAAACTCTCGGCCATAGAAAAAGTAGAGCGGAACCTTCTCTTTCCCCAAGAGGTGGGGTAAGAGCCATCGAGCATGGCGCGGGATGTAATGATCATTGTGCGATTTGGCCAGAGTCAGGTCGAAGATGCCCCCACGCGGTCGATAGTGAAATCGCCCACGGCAGAAAGCTCCAAGTCGACCATCCACTGCGGATGAAGCTGCGTCTTCTGCCGCAGCAAAACCCTCCAGTCGCCGGGGTGGTGGGCATTGAGGAGAAGGAACATGAGGGTGATTTGCGCCATGAGCGGGAGAAACACGTCGCGGGAGTACAGAGCTATATCTACGGCTTTGGAGTACAAGGTCGCATTCCTCTCGGTGTAACGGAAGTTAATGGGCCCCAAGAAGCCCCTTACTCCTTCCCCAGCACCACCTTTGTGCAGTTTTAGCATATGGCCCAGCGTCAGACGGAGGAGACCCTCCAGGCGCAGCCATTGGTCAATGAGTGACTTGGCGAGGCCCCATCGTTTTTGTTGTTCAAACATGCCCTGGTGTAGGACGTTGAGGATTTCGAGTTCCTCGATGGGAACATTGTTTTTGGTAACGTTGAGGCAGGAAAAGAGAGGCCCGTAGAAAGGGTTGAAGCGCAGTAGTAGGAGAAGGTAGGGGTGGTGGGGGTTGATCCAAAGTGGACGGCTGAAGTCTCCCTTTCGGAATTTGTAGCCCTCGGGGGAGACTGCGTTCTCTGGGCGGGGAATGTGGAGCAAAAACTTGGGGTCTCCGTAGTGTACGCCGAATACGCCGAGGTAATTCTCGATGTGGCCGTGAAAATGCTCGGCGCCCTGGAATATGATTGAGTGAAAGTCTAGGGGAGAAGTTCGGAAATCGTACATGGGGGAAGGTGGGCGGTAAGAGGGAGGATTCCGAGGATTCCATATTTCAATGATCTGATTTATTAATGAGCGCGGTCTTTTGTGAGTACAGAATTGTGCTCACCAAGAAGGAGGTGATTATAAGTAAGGAGCGGCGAGGTAATTGAACGCGGTGCTACGCACTGAACGTTTGCTCGAAACGAGTGGACTTGGATGTGAGGGCACAGAGTCGACGGAACATGGTGCTACGCACTGAGCGTTCGCGCGAAATGCAGGGAAGATGTGTTAAGCAGTGTAGTTGCCCTCAATATCGTTCAAACGCCGTGCTGCGCACTGTACGTTCGCGCGAAAGTGAGTGGTGGTGGTCGAGATCAAAGAGTAAGCAGTGTAGTTGCCCTCAATATCGTTCAAACGCCGTGCTACGCACTGTACGTTCGCGCGAAAGGGAGTGGCGGTGGTCGAGATCAAAGAGGGAGGTTGCCGATGATCGTGACAATGTGACATCGTCACCCATCGCCACTCACATCGGCCGAAATCGTCAAGTCTGCCCGACGTTGTACGTCAGCCGAGTTGTTGCTCGTGGCGCTGTGGCGCGTTGTACGCGCGCAGACTTCGCTCAATTGGCTCACGCTGGATATTTTCTTCAGCTTCGCTTCCCTCAATATGCCTGTCGTCGATGCTCAGTCGGGTCATACAGTGTTTTCGAAATCCAGTGTATTGACTAGACTACAAAAATATTTACAAAACTGTACATAGTATTTCGTACATACGACCGTGTATCTTGTATGTATCTCGTATACGAAAATTTGACATATCTGCCAACTTCAAAGCGCCATCCTGTCGGTCGCTGCGATGAAAAGCTCAAATACTTCCTTCGATACCTTGAGCTCATTGAGGTAAGCAGGTTTCGCGTTCTTGAGCCATTCGTTGTTGTAGAGGCTCTTGGGAAGACCGCGCGGAACTTTGGAACTTCCTGCGGCACGAGTTCTGATTCGGGGAGCGGGGGCCGGACCTTCTTGGTGCTTCTTGAACAAGGCCGTTTGCGCATCCACAAAACGGAGGTACTCGACGACGCGGGGCTCGCGCCAGATGCAAAGCTTGACCTTGAAAACCAAGACTTTTGCGTCGTCCACCTCTATCTCGTCTTCTTCCTCCGAAGACATTCCCTGTTCTCCGAGAAGCTCGATCATCTGCAGCAGTCTCTCCCAGGTCGCAATGTCGGCTGCGACTCCCTCATATTTCTTGATCTCAATGGCGGCGATGACTGTTTGAACGCGATCCGTGTATTTCTAGCATACGGCTTAGCATATTTTTTGAGCGTCCACGAACAGGACATACACGATGTTTGGAGGAGTTGCTTCGAGTAGCAAGCTGGTGCTGCTTAAAGGCCCGCGCTCCACGAGCATTCGCCTCTCGGTCCGTCTCCATGCGACCCAGGTCTTCATCAAAGCACGGCTGGAATCCCTTCCACGCCCCCTGATACCTTGCTAATTTCTCCTCCATAAGTTCTTCCAGATAATCGTGTTCGACCCCGCCACGAGGAATATCTCCGTCCTCACCCTCGTCTTCCAAGACCGCGTCAACAATCTTCTCGATCATTTTCTGGTTCCAATGGGAATCGAGGTATCCAGGACTAAAATCCCACTGGAAGAGGTTAGGCGGTGGATCGATGAAGTCGTCTTCGCAAGCAGCAACCTTGCTTTCATCGGCCGGATTGTAAAGGCTGAAGTCGGCGACTTGCTTCACGCCAAATTTGATGTACGTGATTTTGCGTAAGATTGCCTATGGGCCAGCTTCGTTCAAGGTATGATATAAGATAACGAATGTTTCACTCACATTGATATAGTTCTTCAGCTCATTGGGTAGTTTCTTGTCGGACTTTTTCTTCGACTTGTTCTTCCCATTCCCTTTCTTCGGCGTTGTTTCCTCGATGTTTACCGTCACGCCGCCGCTGATGCAGAGTCATTCCAGTTGGCCAATGAAGCCGTCCAACGTGGGGACATCCGTGCCCAACAGTTCGGCCAACGCCGGGGTGGCAGCCAATTTTGCCTTGGGTTTCGGGCTCGGTTTGCCACTGGGCGCCTCAGGGATTGCAATGGGGTCCAGGGGGATCTGGATGGTGTGGGTGCTGGAGTTGCGGACAGGATCCAGACTGGCCCGCGTCCCATGACACGGGGCTGGTTTTTTCTGCGCCTTCCCGCCTTGAAGGTGATTCAAGGCCCGAAGCTGGATGGCCTCGTCTTGCTTCTGCATCTGAAAGATTGCGCTTAGCATCAAGTCAACATAGCCGAGCCATTTACGGACCACAAGACGGTTGAGGCGTTCGACGTCCTCATTGCGCTGCATGAGCAACTTCTGCGCCTCAAGCATCTGAGGCATCATCGTCTGATACTGCTCAGTCTTTCCTCGTAGTGTCAGTAAGATATTAAAAACGTGCAATATTGAAACAACGCACCAGCGCCTCATACTGTTGGAACTTAGCCTGATCCATCACAAACTGCGCCTCCAGCTGCATTTCGTGCTGCTGCATTTCCATGAGGGTCTGAGATTTGCTGGCGAGTTCTTCATGCAGGGCGTTTGTACGAGCGGTCTGTTCAGCTTGAAGCTTCTGGGCATCTTGAAGCTGCGTGGAAATTTGCTGGTTCTCGAGATTGAGGGCACGGCTCTTCTGCCTGGCCAGCTGAGCCTGGTCTCGATGGTACGCTTCGTTATCGCGTGCCTATAAGTTTGTTGAGGCCAGCGATTTATTCAGATGGAAAAAAGGACTTACGTTGTCAAGCACTTCATGCTACGGGCCAGCAAGAAGACGAAATTTAGCCGGATTGGACTCAGGACGGCGCTTCAAGGGGGAAGAATCAACAATGAGTCTAAAAACAAGGTGCGCTCGTACCCTTCCACCATCGTTGTCACCATGATCTTCCATTGCGATGGTCTCGAGATAGCTCAACTTGTTCACTCTGCACGTACAACGTTGGGAGGCGCAAGCAGCAAGAGGGAGCCGAAGGATTTGCGGTACGGGCCGGTATTTGAGCCATTCTGTATCCAGCGCCGAGGGGTGGTTATTGTATCTGCAGTTTATTGTACTTAGCTGATGAATACGGTAGTACAACGCCGGATGGAGACTTACACTGGGACGCGTTGGGAAGAAAGAGCAGCATTGTTTTTTGTGTTTAGCCGATGAATAACGGTAGCATCGCCGGATGTGATCTTGCACCGGGAAGACACACTGACCAGTCCTGCACGCGTACAACGCGCCACAGCACGGTGAGCGACCCACCCCTGCCAACGTACAACATTGGGCAGTGGTGAGTGAGTGGACTTGGCGGATCGAGAGCGGATTGGCGCCGATAAGGTGATGATCAATTGAGCCGGACCGGCCAGATGCGGTCATGGGAATGGCTGACCGCGCATTCAGTTTGTTCGAGCACGGTTGGACTCAAGTTGAAGCAATCCTCACAAACCAGGAATTCGAACGTGGTGCTACGCACTGTACGTTCGCGCGAAATTGATTTGGTGGTGGTCGAGATCAAGAGGAGGTGTGCGCCGCTGCCGATGAAGTGCCGATGACTGCGATCATGTGACATTGTCACTTACATCGGCCGAAATCATCAAGTCTACATCTGTTATATCCGTGCACTCCGGCTCCGGTCACACTCCGGATCCGGACCCTCGGACCGATCCGGGACCAACTGGAACACTCCAGAACTTCGGGTATTTATGTCACGACACTTTACTAAGTGTTTCTCCAGTTTATTCGTTTATCCGAGGTTCCTTTATTGTCTTTAACATTGCTTTACTTCTCTGTCCCCATTTGGATAGTGGCTTATTGTTTTACGCACTGGTCACATTACTTATCCACATTTAGGACTACAATTACAGACTTTAGTATATATCTGTCTTAGCCACGTCCAGTACTTCATCTGGAAAATTAACGTTGTTCCATGTTTCCCTTCATGGACTGAGTCTATTCTTTCATCCTTGTCTTCAACTCGACTCCGAGGTTACCCTTAAGCCTCTGGACGTCCTTTTCACACTTCGACTTTATTTCTGGTCCGTTTCCGGTCTTTCCGGTTCCCACACCACTCCGGCCCACGTCCTCGTTCCCATAGCTTCTACGCCACTCCGGTTTACCTCCGGTCCGGGCCTTCCGGTCCGGCCTCCCGGAGTAGTCCCAATCGGGCTAGAACCCCATGTTGCGGAGCGTTTCCGTTTTGTCCTGATTTTCATCCCGGCTCGACACCCAGACAGTCGCACACCCTGCTGAGTTGTGGTGCTTGCGAGAATAGCCAACTATTTCACCTCCAGTCCTGCTCCGGCTTCCGGACGTCTTCCGGTTCCGGACTTCCACGGGACTTCTCTTCCCCCTCTTGGCTCAGTATATAACAACATCACTCTGCCCGACGTTGTACGTCGGCAGAGGTGGTGCTCGTGGCGCTGTGGCGCGTTGTACGCCCACAGACCTCAATCAAAATTCAGCTGTTCGTGTATTGCTAGACTGAAATGTTTACAAAATTGCACATAGTTACTCGGGCATCTCGTATATACGACCGTGTATCTTGTATAAAACAGAGAACTACGTATTCGGGGACTTGGCACGCGTGCGCCGTGCAGTCTGAGCAACATTTGCGATAGCGGCAGCCTGTTGAGTCGATTTCTGGGCGGCAGCGGTGGTCTTCAAGTGCGACATGATGATGGAACGCGTCGCCCATCTCTCCTTGTACTGGCACAGGATTGGGTGCAACTGTGCGGCCTGTACGACAGTAAGCATCAAATAACAGATGACAAGGCTTAATATGCTCACCCGCTCAAAAACCTCTTCCAGGGGCCCATTGGCTTGCTCCAAATATGACTTGGTCGTGTCCAACAGCTCCTCCACCAGGTTGCGAACCTCCGTCTGACATTGTATATTTAGTAGACAAAAGAGAAATTGAGATAAGGCGCACCTTGATTAGTGCCATCTCCGTTTCGTCTCTGTCCCATTCCCAATGCTTTTCGAGGATTTTGGTGCTGAGGTGCTTAGGGACTGCGACCGAGTTTGGGATGATCATCGGGGGAGGGTATGTATGCTTTGTAGTCGTCGTGAACACCACCTTCTTTTTGGCCCTCGGAACGAAATTAACTAGATCTTCATGAATGAGAAGGCCCGGGGAGGTGGGCGCATTGAGATCAGTTTGCAGGAGCAGCAGAACAACAGGAGGAGGAGGCGCTTCTGTCGCCGCAAAGGGAGAGGCAAGGCGCTCGAAAGCAATGGCGGTTCTCGCCACAGGAAAACTTGTTTTTTTTTTGAGGAGGCATACACCACAGCCAGCGCTTTCACGATCACCCGAAAGAACAAGGTGATTGTCGCCAAGCGCTCCCATGGAAGCCATCACGATATCCCCGAGTAAAAGCATAATAGCAGCGCCTTGGCACCCGCCGCGTTGGGCTCCAAATCCGCGTGGTCGAAATCAGTGCATACAGCCGAGACCGCGCACGTTGAGCTTGGCACGGCGCTCGGGCTAGATGCGAGCCTGACGCTCCCCGAAGAACAAGGCCTGCGATTGTTGTCAAGCGCTCCAATGGGAGCCATCGCGATATCCCCGGATTAATAGATAGTGCACCTTGTCGGGGTTCGGTTCCGCGTGGTCAGGATGATCACGAGCACGCACGGCGCCCGACGCTCCCCAAGCAGGACAATTGTGTATTGCTGAGCGAGGTAACCGTTGCAACTCACGTTGGAACAAGTACAATGCGCGTTGCGCTTGGCATTGTGCTTGTGTGCGGCGCTTGTGATTTCGAGCCCGACGCACAATTGGGGTACACCACTGAAGAAATAATTCACAGAGAGATGTGGAAATCATTGTATTTCTCCCTACAACAATTGAGGTATATCCTCAAGTAAAATAAGTCTGAAGCCGGAAGAACTTAAGTACAATGGGGAGGAATGATGAGACGATTTGCGCTCACCCGCTATCTGTGATGTGTTTCTTGCTGCGCGGCAAAGCTTCGAAGCATGACACCTATTTTCTGCAAAGCAAGCTCCGTGGCCACTCAGGGGGAATTGCTAGGCTCCGTGCAACGGAAGATGGGAGACTTCTGGCCAGCGGAGGTAAGCGAACGAGTATCTCATAATGCTGCGACTTACTTCTGGTGTCTAGGCACGGACGATGTCAAGGTCTGGGACCTCCGCACCATGCACGAGCTAGGAAGCCCGAAGTCACCAGAAATGTGTGGGGCCAGCACGGTGTTTGTTTGGATCAAGCGCAAGGACGATTTGAGCGAGGTGTTGTTCTACGGTACACAGAACAGTTATCTGGTCTGCTGGAAGAAAGGCAAGCTAAATGCACGTACTATGATTACGTGATTGTTCTGGTGCTGATATTATTACTCAGGGACTGGCGGTATTTGAGGAGATCTCTTGCAATCGCGTCGTCAATCCCGCCGAGATTACGGGCTTGTCGTTCGACACTCCCTCCAATTGCCTCGCAGTTTGCCATCGAGGCGGCACGGTGCAAGTCTACTTCGTCAGCAAGACTATGTCCCTCCAAATCATTTTCACGCTCCAGCTGGAGAATGTTACGCCGCGAGCGATAGCGTTTGGGCAGATATGGGGGAACGAAAGGGACATTATGGTTTTTGGGCTATACAATGGTCATATGTGAGTCTTCATTTCAAAACTTTCAACAATTGACTCACCAATATGAAACTACACGTTCCGAGGCAGCAATGGAGACGCAGCGGGTGAGCCCTGGGACGTCGGGGCACTCATGTGAGTCTTTCCTTTTTGTTTTGACGCATTCACCAACGTGGTGTTAGCAGCGACATTGCGATAGACAATCACAAAAACGTCCTTTGCATGGACGACCCATCCTTGGGCACGAACCTCTATTGCTTGGAGGACCACACGCGCGTCAAAACCTTTACTGTTCCAGTCACGAAGCAGACGAGACTCCGCCAAGTCGACTTCTTGGAAGAGTGCAAGTTCATCGTCAGCAGAAGCGACCACGGGTTGGTGTACATGTTTGATCGTCGGAGTGGAGACATTGTAGACGAGTTGAGAGTCGACCCGCGCGAGTGGGTCCAGACAGTCGCCGTGAGTGTACTCGTTTGAGATCAGAAGCCGTGCTAAACCAGGAATTCTAGGGTGCCGACTGTGCGGGGATTTCCACGATTTTCGCAGCCAAGTCGCGCGACCTGGTCGGGACAAACAAGATCTTTGTGTGGCGCAAGAAGAGCAAGAAACGTTTCAGTGGAAGCGGTATCGACGGCTTGCTGATCGTGATTCAGCTGGTTATTGTGGGGGCGGCACTGGCCTTTGCCTACCAGAACTTAGCTACTGTCCGCAACTAAGACATGTAGAGCTGGAGAATTTTGCAATGCGAGCGTTGAGGTGAACGGGCACTGTGCCAATGTACAACATCAACACACCGCGTTCAGGCAAATGACGGATGTGCGAAGAGGCGATAGAAGTCCAGGTAGCTGGGTCTGTGGGCGTACAACGCGCTACAGCGCCACGAAGTCTGACCCTGCCGACGTACAACGTCGGGCAGTGGCGGACTTGGCAGATTCGGAGTTTGCGGAAGGCAAATGACGGATGTGTGAAGAGGCGATAGAGGTCCAAGTAGCCGGGTCTGTGGGCGTACAACGCGCCACAGCGCCACGAAGTCTGACCCTGCCGACGTACAACGTCGAGCAGTGGCGGGCTTGGCAGATTCGGAGTTGGCGGACGATCAGGGTGATGTGACGATGTGACCGCGATGCGCCATCGTCACCTGATCGTCACCTGGTGGTCGGAATCTGCCGAGTCCTTCCACCCTAAGTCCGTCCTCACCACCACTGCCGACGTAGTACGTCAGCAGGGGTGGTCGGGATCGTGCTGTGGCACGTTGTACGCCCGCAGACCTCGAGCTTACCCATACTGGAGCTCTTTGCCGAGCTGCAGCCCGCCCTTATCCACATCGGTGCTCGCGGTGCGTGGCTTTTTGTCTCGGGCTAATTGTTTCACGAGCTAATTGTTATTCAGGCTGCAGCCCTAGAGAGCGCTGCTACTTTGCTCGTTTTTTTGCAAGCAAAAATGAGCTTGCACTCTTACCACACCGCGTCGCGCGGTTCGCGCCCTTTGCGATGGCCTACCAGACCCCTTCAATGGCATATTAGCCCACCCGTGAGTATCCATCCATCCAGATTTCGATGTTTGGACTAATATTCTCAACAGACCAGCACTTCTGTCACCGCCGCAACATATGCCCCACCTGTGGCTCACTTCCGCCGGCGACCGTAGTTCCTGCGCCTCCTATTGTTCCCAAGTTATTCATCTCCGGGCATCCCCGTATATCTGAAAGTCGGGCCCGATAAAGGCTATTGCCGTCCCTGGACCATCCCCACTCCAACCCTATCTCCCCTTTTCCTGCCGCAGCTGTCTGACGTTGTACGTCTGCAGATACGGCTTCTCCGACCGCTGCACTCGCGAAGCTGCCCGACGTTGTACGTTGACAGCTATGGCGTGGACGGGGAAGTGCGTGGCTTGTCCTCTGCATAGAGGCGAAACCCACCATGTTCCAGCGTGCGACCGGATTCAGCACAAGATAGATATCGACGAGTACACCAAGAATCAGAATCCTCCCGTCCCTGAGCTGGAAGACGTGAACGATGACATCGACCTCGCCGATGCCTTCATGGAGCTGGGCGTCGCTGACGGTGAGAGCAGCGTCAACAATCTCGTTAACGTCCTCACGGGGCTAGTTATCACCAACGATGGTCCAGATGTTCGAGGGCAGCATCACTCCAAGCTTTTTAGCTCCCGCGACGACTTCCAAAGCTCCCTTCCCGATGTTCCCCTTGCCTTCCAGCCGCCTTCGGACGAAGAGGCCGTGTCGAGCATCAAGGCCCTTGTCGCCGCCGCCGCCGCCGCTCCCGCTGCCGATCCCCCTCCGATGCGCACACAAGGGCCCACTAGATATGAGCGGCGCGAAAGTACGCTCACTGTCATGCAGGGGCGTATCCGCACTGCACACACGGCGCTCGATCATGTCTACACCTTACTTCGGACCAACTCCGACCACTACTCCGCTCGTCTTGCCCTTGATGCCACCGCCCAAACAGTCGTCGCCGCGGACAGGCTTTTGAGAAGCGTTAAAGCTGCCAAGAACTACAAGGAGCTGGCAGTTTTGTGGGACAAGGTCTGGGCCGAAGCCGTAGCGCTCGATCAACTTGTGGATGCCGTCGGGGCCATCGTCCAGGAAGTATATGTCGAGCAAGTAGATGAAGTGCAGTATGATACTGGTGAGCCACTCTGTCCCCAACCGCTCTACGAATAGGAGACTCATGTCTATTCAGCGCACCACTTTGAGGACCCCATTAAAGATCACGACACCGTTGCCCAGCTCGTCATCTTGCTTGCGATAATCTCGAACGTTGTTATTGGGCTGGCCACTAATCCATGCAACTTTCTCATCGACACAGTTACCATGATCATCAAGGCCACGATGAACATGTCTTCCCCCGCCGGCCACACAACCAAACAGCGCGACGTTCTTTCCCAGCTTCCGACGACCCTGGAGGATGTGCTCAAAACGTTCAAACTTGAGCCCAAAACCAGGATCCTTGCAACTTGCGGGTCGTTGTGAGACTCCGAGAGCCCACGCTGGCAAAGTTTCCACGAATTCCTAGCGAGTGCTTAAGTCGATCTATTGTGGTGAAGACCCTGAATTCACGGTCTACTCTACGAACGTACAACCAGGATCGGATTCCCGGTTCCTATTATTGTTACGCTCTACCCCGGTAGGATTCCCTGACCAAGGCGAGTTCCGTGGTGATGGGCGACACTTGTCGCGAGGACTCAAAGTCCTAGAAGATGTAATATGAGTAAATTGTATAAAAGGGCTCACCTGTTGCTTGAGGGCCTCTTCTTGGAGTGTACTTGACAAGGGAAGGCTCTTGAGGCAAGCGGTAGGTGAGAGTAATGAAGTAAAGTGTAGATAATGATCATTCGCTGGCACGCAAAGCGTGACCAGCAGGTTACGTAATACATGGTCCCGTGAGTTGAATCAAAGGTGAGTATGGAGAATCATAGATCGAGAAAAGAGAAAAAAATATATGTAGGGTCAGTGTTTTATCGTGTTCCTTACAAAGCCCCCCATTCTCCATGCACTTCGTTATGCTTCGTTCTCGTACGGAGAATCCCCCGGAATTTCGTCCAAAAAAGGTTCCGGGACCGTGATGTCACATAACACTTTCATGTTCCAGCTCCCGCCAAACACTTTCTTGAAAAGCTTGCTCCCGTGTTGGAAGTCGCTGTCGACCGGGCGGTCCTTCGCCGCGAATCTCCCTTTCCCAGCGCTCCTCAAGAAAGACCGCCATTCTCCTAAATTCTTTCAGCAGTTGTCGATAGCTGGGGACGCAATCCTCGCGGTCATGTAGTCGAATAGGGCTTGTCCAGCGGGCGTCATGATGCCATTGAAATGGCCAGCACACTCTTTCTCGAGTAGCCATTGAGGGGGAAAAAGGTATACATCGGAATTTGGGTGTCCCTTATTGATGTACCCGAACGACAGATTGAGCTCGTCATTCGAGACTTGATCGCGCGTAAGCGTTTCAGGATTGCCTCCTCCTTCTTCGCACTGCACCACACCTTTGAGCATGAAGCCTCAATTGTACTCTGTTACTCGGGTCGACGGGCCACGAGCGCAGCGACCCATCACCTCTATATCAATCCAGAGCTCAATTCGATTCACAAAGCCTCCCAAAGCCAGGAACGCTGCCGCCGCGTAAGGTGTCCTGACGAGAGTTCCCGCTAAATTCATGTAGGACGCTCGCGTGTTAGCTCCACCGTTCCAATGGAGCTGCGCATCCGTGAATCCTGGCTCCAGGGTTGCAGGTAACGTCTTTCTCTCTAATTCCGAAATCTCTGTTTGCTCAAACGCGGGTATATCCTTCATGCAAATGCACAGATAGAACGGGATGGCGAACCTGACCGCCAAGGTCAGCAAATCGTCGATGGTCTTCATGTCCCTAAAGATACACGGCCAGGCCCGCATTCGAATCTGCGCCCAAGGGTGCTCGAAGACAAGTACACCTTTCTCGATCAGCATTGGATTCCATTTGACGTTATGCAGGGACTCCATTCCAACGTCCAGCGGGGTAACCACGGGCGCCCAATCCATGATGGCGCCCATCAGCTCCATGCGAATGTCGCACGTTATGTTGTAACTGGAGCGAGGGTCCATCGGGGCCGGCGTAGCTGGCGCAGAGGGAGTATCGGGCCCAGGCCCTCCAGGCATTTGATTCTCTCCTACTTCATTCCGGATGGGAGAACTGGGACCACGCTCGGTCGACGGGCTTCTACTTCCACGGTAAGACCGATTGCTTTCGCTTTCGAAACACTGATTCTCGAAGCACTGATTTTCCGTGTCATCAGAGATATACCCCGGTGAGCGCATCGTTCCTCGATATCCAGTCGAGGACACACCGAGTTCCGTGTACGTCCGCGACCTTCCGCTGGAGTAGCTGTCTGCGCTCTGCAACCTCCTGGAGCGATCGCTCGCGTAGCTCTCCATGCTATGCGATCTCCGAGGGCTATAATATTCCGGGCTCGAGCTTCGCCTCAACTGGTGAGTACTGCTTTCCGGACTCCTTCCTCGCTGATTCAGCTGTCTTTCAGCCCTCTGATCCCTTGGGCTTAACGAGCGTGATGAACAATGGCGCAGCGCTGGACCGTATTGGCGGCGACGAGTGTCATCTTCGCCCGCCTGCCTCAAGGCAGGAACACTTTGCTCATATCCGATGAGACTGGCATAGCTGGGCTCCGGCATAGCCAGGCGATCAATGAGAGGGACTATGTATTCCACGGACCGCCTGCGACGTCTAGCGCTTTCTTGCGGTCGCCCAGGGCCTCCTACGTCCCAGGCTCGTCTGGTCCCGACATGATAACTCTGGTAGTATTGGCTGGAACCAGGATCACTCCTAGCTCTGTCGTCGCTACTCAACAGTCTTCCATTGTACGCATTGAAAACCCGGTCTTCCCTAGGCACCAGCTTTACTCCCCATTTCTCTCGTTCCAGAATAGGGTCTCTGGCGTAAAACACATCTTCCGTGACTCCCGGTCTACTGGGAGTGCGCCCAAACCACCAGAGCTCGTAACGGTGATTGGTGGGTTTGCGGGGAGGACTTCGTACTTTAGGGAATTGCGCGAAGAACGTAACATACACATCCCTGTTGTAGTACTCCGTGTTAACGTTGTAGAGTTCCGCGCACGCGCGTATTTCGAGTCAATCGGTTAACCGACGAGCCCCCCAGCCCTCATGAAGAATCAATGAATATTTGAGGTCGGGAGTGTAACGCGGTCGACGCCATTCGCGTCCTTTGGTTCTCATATCGTACTGCAAGAACATATCGATCGAGTAGAGTTTGGATCGCCAATTGTCATAGTTAGGCAACTCTTCCAAAGGAACCGGGGCACCATCCCGCGCTTGTGCTTTGCGGGAGTACTCGTTGAGGAACACCAGTGAGTACATAAAAAACCTGGGGTCTCTCTCCTCCTCGTCGGTCCACGGGTAATGAAATGGAATCATGTTCCTCATGAAATGTCCGATGTTCATGAATTTCCAATCCCTATGCAGCGACAGCAAACATCCCCGCTTGGGACGCTCTCCGAGACGAAGATCCGCCACGAACTGCACCATCTCGTCGGAGATCCCGACTCCCCAGTTCCAAGTAACGGTGGTGAACCAGAAAAGTAGGCCTAGTTGGTCTAGCAACGCTCGTTGAGCACTCACTGCTGCGTCATACACATCCTCGGCAGTGTCCTTCGAAGAGGCTATGCAAATCTTCTGCATCGACCGCCGGCGGCACTTCTTTATCGTCATAGAATTCCGCGTTCTTAGCCAGTGCTTGGCAAATATCGTTAACACGTCCGGTCACGTCCAGGCACTTCTCCTTCCAGTCCTCGTCGATCGTGAAGTTTACGACTTCCTCCGGCGGGCTCGGGTTGTCTAGAATATGCTGCAATAGCCTGACTTCGCTCTGATCGAATAACCAGGCCAGCAAATCTTGCTGACCCTCTCTGAGAGCGGTCTTCGATAGCGCCGCGGCAGGATTATACAGGCAATAATGCTTTTTGGGGTCCAAGTACACAGGGCCAATCTCATAATCCATGTTCTCTAAGGTCCCGTCAGGGTTGCGAGCGGAAGGTAGCACAAGCGAATGGAGGTAACTGAGAGCGTTGGCTGGGATGTCTGCGGGGTATCCGATGAAAGAGGTCCAACAAGTCCCCTGGCGCATTGAGAACATCGGCCGGGGAAAATCCCCACGTAGCTGTAAATGAAGCTCGTGCATTGGATAGATAGGTAGTTTACAGTCCCTCGTAAGCTAGGAGCACTTTGGATCGGATTCCCGGTTCTTCGGTAACTCCTCCTTCGTGGCCGCCGCTTGAATTCCCAGGGAGGCGGTAACACTAGGTGCTGCGAGGGGTGGAAGATAAGATGGTAGAACAAGAGTCTAAGACACGCGCGACACCCGTAGCTGTACCATTTTGCCTTCGGGCCTGGTAGTAGCCAGGGGATGTGATTCAATTATGGATGGACACAGCCAGGCGCCTGGCTGTTCCTATGAATATGCTCAATTCTTACAGTGTACGTGACGTCTCTGTTCCCTATAGGGAAGTCATTCCAGTGCTAAATCAGCCATTGCCTGGCTAGCATCATCACATCATTCCCGGGTGAAATTTGGACTTTGATGTCCTTCCCATTTGGGTGTAAACTACTCCGAATTCCCAATCTGGAAGTACATGTCACTATGTCCGCGTCCGCCGCGCCTCTCCGCACTCGTGCTCGCCGTCGGCGCTACCTCTGCCATCCCGCCTGCCGCTACCTCTGCCATCCCGCCTGCCGCTGCCTCTGCCATCTCGCCTGCCGCTGCCTCTGCCATCCCCCCTGCCGCTGCCATCGTCCGCGTACGTGGTCTTCCCGACGTCTCAGCCTCCTCCACCTCCTGCAGCCCAACGTCGCGCATCACATCCAAATCCTCCCTCCGCCCAGCCATGATATCCCTGTAAACCGTCCCGTCCTTCCAAACAACGTCCTGCAAAGCGCTGGCCATGGAAACACTCCACCTCGCATGAAAGGAGGCAAAGATTCGCTGGAGTAGATCGGCTTGGCGCGCCGCATACGCCTTGAGACCAGCAGCTAGCCCGCGGTCACGGACATAATGCACACCCTCCCCCGGCTCCGCATCCGCTTGTAGGGTCGCCTTCATCTTCCAGTCCTCCGACATCGTCCGCAATATACGCAAAACCCTCTTCATCTCTTCTCTCAAAGTAGCGACCTCCTCCACCCATCGGTCCCTTCGCAATTTTGCTTTAGACCACTCCACACGGACAGCTAAACACCTACCCTGCCTATATATAGTAACCGATTAGACCAGGTGATCCAGTCGCTATCGGGAATCTGCCGGGTATCGGAATCAACGCTGGGCCTTACCCGTCAGTTCAACCCACCTGGCCACTCCTGCAGAGGACTTAGGATCCCTGTGTTGGCCTTGAATTATGCCGAGCCGCAGCCGTCGGCGCTCCCCGAGCCATCATCCCAATCTGGATGATGCTTCCGCGCTCCGAAGCGGTTGCCGCCGTCACTCACAGCACTTGTTGCCGCATCACCATCGCTCCCGCCGCCGCCCCCGCCGTCTCGCCCCCACCCTTCGATAAAAAACGGTGTGTGTCAGCGTGCCATCATCCCAATCTGGATGATGCTTCCACGCTCTCGAAGCGGGGGCTGCCATCACTCCCGGCACTTGTTGCCGCATCACCATTGCTCCCGCTGTCGCGCTCACCGTCGCGCCCCCTCCAAAAAAAGGCGCGTGTCAGCGTACGTGAGCCATCACCCCAATCTGGATGATGCTTCTGTTCTCCCAAAGCGGTTGCCGCCATCACTCCCGGCACTTGTTGCCGCATCAGCATCGCTCCCGCTGTTGCACCCGCTGTTGCGCCCCCGTCTGCCGATGAAAAAGGTGCGTGTCAGTATACGCGAGCCATCATGCCAATCCGGATAATGCTTCCACGCTCCCGAAGCGGGTACCGAAACGGGTACTGCCATCATTCCCGGCACTTGTTGCCGCATCACCATCGCTCCCGCCGTCGCGCCCCCGCCAAAAACAGGCACGTGTCAGCATACGCGAGCCATCATCCCAATCCGGAAGATCTGTCCGCGCTCCCGAAGCGGTTGCCACCATCGCTCCCGGCGCTTGTTGCCGCATCACTCTCGCTCCCGCCGTCACCCGCGGTCGTGCCCGCCCACCGATTCAATAGGTTCCAACCAGTGCATCTGGTCACATCAACAGTCACAGCTGCCAGTGCGTTGCCGCATCCCCGCATCCCCTGCTTCCAGCTGCCCGCTGCCCGCTTTTTTGACACTGGCGGGCATTAGGTGCTGATCTCTGCCATCAATCGCGCCTGCGCTCTGTTTCATATGCCTCCTCGTTTCACCTGCATCTCTGTGTGCCCATTTTGCTGCTGTGGCATTGATGTGCCGTCTGAATTGCCTCCAAACTCCTGCCCGCTCCCATCCGAGACTCCATGCATGTGTCTGCCCAATTATTTAGTGTCCAATCAATACTGCTGTGTAAATACATTCCTATTGACTCCCTGCCCCCCTGCCAGCATCTCCTCACTCTCGCAAAGTCGGTTAATTCACCATCAAAGATCTTACACTCGGCTAGCACTTACATGTCAGGATGTTCGCAACTCGAGGACTTGCTCCACTCCCGCTCACTGCTTGTAAATCCCACTGTGCTACCATGGCCAAGAAGGGGCTCTCAAATGGAGTCCAAATCAAGTATGGAACCAATTTCCGTCGCAGTGAGAAGGCTATTACCCAGAAACCTAACAAAACGGGGAAAGAACTTGCAAATAAGAAAAGGGCAGAAAGCTCACACATTGCGTGTAGGACCCCATTTTTCAGTCTCACACCTCCATCATTTTGATTGCATTGCAGCTCTCAACTTCGAACAGCGGCAAGAGCTAATCGAGATTGACCATGGTGCAGAAACACAATATGAATTCATGGACATTGATTACAATGACGAGAATGACTACGAGGACATAGAAACTGCTTATGGTCAGTTTCCCCCTGGGGAGGAGGCCTTCCTGAAGAGCCATGCCGGGGGGGAGGCAATTTTTCAGCAGATGTTCAATGACTGCAAGTACGTACTATTTATTGAATTTTACTGCACAGTTAATTTCCTTTCCTTTCCTTTCAGGCGAAGTGACTCTCGGGTGCGCTCACAGCGCATTCAGATTACAATCAACAAATGGAATATTCAGATGGACCGTCTCGTCAATGCCTATCTCCAATACAAGGCACAGGGCCCGATCACAGTAGATGAGACGCGCAGTTGGCCTCTCCATGTGTTATCATTCTCCGGTATGTTCTAATTATAGTTCAATCTACCTGGAAATAATAGCCGTGATCTCTAGAGACTGGGATACACATATTTTCACATCCAGAAGACACCACTCGAGCTAATCAAACACTCCTTCAGTATGGATACCTAGGCTCATCCCCCGAGAGCCCTGCTATGGCTTTCCCTCTGGAGTTCCTTGAACAATTTCGGCAGATTCACCGTGTCTGCCCCCATTTCAGCCTCGACGCATTGTCCAAGACATTGAATCATCTGCATAAGGTTCCGTGGCATTTTATTACTATTGATGCACAGCTTGTTTAAGGCACGGTTCCAGATTCCCCGTAAAAAATATCTCCGGGATCAGCTAAGCGACACCTACGATGCTTACCTCGCAATCCTGCGCGGGGTTGAAGAACGGGTGCAGAAGGCTTTGAAGCGGGAGGATGACTGGTACATGAAGAATATCTGTCCTCCCTGCTTTTACAAGATTGTTGGGGAGCCATACCTGAAATATTCTGCTCTCGGAGCGATGGACGGTAACAACTCCTTGAAACTCGTTGATGCGACTTTTCAGTCCGGGACTCCACGGACCGATAATCGCACATCAACGTCCTTCCGATGGCTTACATCGCAGCAAGTTGATCGCTTCAAAGACGAAGTTGAAAACTCTAAATTGCAGGTGCAAAAACCTTCTTTATTTATTAGTATCAAATGTCTAACTCCTTCAATCTAGAAACCTAAACCTGCACCAGTTCCTGACACCCCATTAGAGTCGGTGCCATCAGCGTCCACGGCCGGGCCCACAGCAATTCCGGCATCGGCTGCAGCACCAACAGACAATTCCCCCGAGTCTGGACCCATACCGCCGCCGGGGCTAGAGGATGAATATCAAGACGAAGACATCGCTTGGCTAAACGTGAACGAGCTTATTGGCACCGATGTCGATGACCTCGCAAAATGTATCAATACCTGTGTCGACCGTTGGCGCACTGCAGGCCCCGAGGCACGCAAGAAGATGTTCGCTCTTTTTGCAATTGCAGGCATATTTCTTTCGGTGTGTCGCCATGGGCATGTCTTGGTCATGTGTGACATGATCCGAGGCGGGGAGTTGTAAGAACTCAATATTTACTCCCACTGGCGCTGTCTGACCGTCTTTCACAGGATGAAATACCCCCTCGCTATTAGTGATCACCTCCTGGAAACTTATGGAGAGGATTACGCTCTTGGTTATGATATCATGTGCGCATTCTTCAAGACTCTGATGCGCAGTTCGATTGGTGCCAAGACCGCGGCTTTACGGCTCCGAGGAGTTGTTCCGGCCTTTCACGGTCATGCACATAACCGTGAATGCCAGATTGGCTGGCATCCACTCTACGTGGAAGGTGTAGGACTGGAGGACTTCGAAGAGTGTGAACGCACTTTCGCAAAATCCAATAATCTTGCTTCTACCACTCGCCTCTGCTCTCCCTTCCACCGACAGCAACAGATCGACGAACATTTCTATTTCCATGATCTCGACAAGCATGCAAGCTCTGGTGAGTTGTCAAATTAATGTGATGATCAGCCCGCTGATTTCTTGCACAGGCAATTTCATTTTCCAAAATTATCGGCAAGCAATTGAAAAAATCAGTGCTAACACCCAGCAACTGGAGGAACTCGAACGAGCCTTGAAGACCTGTGCTACAGACTACGAGAAGTTTCTTGCTGATGAGCGGCAGTATTTTACTGATCGCAAGTCGGAACCACCAAATAGCTCAGACTGTTGAGTACATGGACCTGCGGATCAAACTTCGTAATGCTCAGTACGTCCTTCAAAGTCGGAATCTCGTTGTATATGTTCCTTGACATGCATGGCCAGGGATGAGTCTGCAAAAGCGAAAGTTGAATATAACCACCTCGATTACAATATCATCAACAACGCGTTCACAAGGCCGCAGATTTCCCTGGTCAAACGCCGCTACCGGGCATCTCACGAGCGCGCGCTTCTAGCCGAGAAAGAGGTTTGTGATTACGAAGACGAGCATCAAATCACAGAGCGTTGGGTTCCAGGGTCAGCAAAGTACGAAGAAGCCCTTGTTTTACTGGTGGAGCGGAACTACAAGATTGCACTTGATAAGCTGGAAAGTCTGGTAGTTAAACACTTGTTTGAGTTAACTAAATTGGGTATGAGCGGTGTTGGTGCGCATAATTACTCTCAGTTTCAATCTCCGCTTACCCCTATTCAGGCTACAAATTGCGTGAAAAGATCAGCAAGGCCTTACGAACCCGAGCAGAAGCCATACGCACTGCATTGAACAAATATAACCTTGCAGGAAGCCAGCTTAATCCGCCGTGCACCCACCTCACATGGGCTTCCATAATCGAAACTGTGTCCCTGGCCGACTTCGACCTCTTACGCGATACCCGCTCGGACATTCGGAAGCTTCCATGGGCCCAGCCAGCCAACCGCGAGGCCATGATACTCTATTTCGGGATTAAACGGTCGAAAGAGGAAATTCGGCGCTTGAACGTCGAGATTGTGCGGCTTCTTTCATTCATGGTTGATGAGCATATTGACTTTGTTCGTGCCATTCGTAATCACGTAATGGTGGCACCCAATCTCGCCCACGAGCTGTCCCAGCAGTTGATAGAGCGCACCCGCATCAACGAGTCAGTGGTCTTCAGGCTCATCAAAACTAGCCGTCTCCCGGGATTCTCAGGGTCCCTCTTCCCAGCCTGTCGACTGGGTCGTGACCCAGATATCAATGCGACCGAGATGCTGCCTACATGGGCCACCAGATACTTGGGCCTCGTGCAGGAGATTGTGGAGTTTGAAGAGCCAGATTCGGATGATGATGTCCCGAGAGCGCTGGAGGGGGCAGATGATCATTTATTTAACCTTATGGAACGCCTTACTACTATAGATGTCGAGGAGGTTACGGGATAATGTATATTCTGGCGTGCACACACGATAAGCGCTGAATAGTCGCCCGCGTGAGAACTTGGTTTCAATTGGCTCGGGCATTCGGACCGTGTCCGGCTACTACTTTAAAAGACCGAAGTCCAGACTTCCAAAGTGAATATTGGGATTAGGAAGACTCTTTGTGTGGAACATAGATTCTCTATTCATCCGATATAACTCTCAGCCCTCAGGACTTCAGTATCTAGGCAATTGGGTCAGAGCTGATTTTTTTATTCATCATTTTGTGCCCGAACCTGCCAAATCTCCGATTGAAATTTAAAAACCGAGTGTACATGCATGGTTCCAGCTGTCTAAAATCTCGAAAAATGTGGAACAAACTGATCAGAACGTTCATTATCAATATGTGAAAGATTTCCGGCGATCGAGGTAGCCATGGTGGAAATATAGGTTGTGGTTCATGCTAAGAGGCTTGAAATTTGGGTTCTTCTCCATAATTATTGGGCAGTGTAGCATGAATTCGTCACTATTGCTCGGATTTTGGCCTGCTGGTACATAAAACCCCTGTTCTATCTGTGGAAAAGGCTTCCTACAACTCATTGCACAAGTCCTACTGCATCTGCAACTCCCGCAGACACCACCGTCTCCTCCTAAAAGCCAAAAACTTCGAAAATTGTACATTTTCAAATGTGTTGGATTGATCCAGTTTTGAAATATGTTATTGCGATCATATGGGCGAGGAGAAATCTACAAATACGAGGTGTTATACTGCCCTGGTATCCCGGGGTCAGCCTCGACATTCATACAGACTGAGACAGAAATGGATGTCAAGGTGCCCTTCTGACCTTACAAAAATCCCCCAGACTGATCCGTAGGCTCAAAGCTGATCCATACTGCAAGGGCCAGTCCCCAACAGCATTCCAAATGCTCCAAAGTCCCGCGCAGTCCCCGGTGTATAATTAGTGCAGATCTCACTGATAAAAAATCGGAGTCTTCCATTATTCATATAGGACGTGTCGGGCATGTCCATAAACATATTGGAATTATTAACAGCCCTATAGCAGTGTGCGCGAGGCGACAGCACCCATAATAATCCGAGAAACAGGGGCTTGTTCCATATCGGTGCACCCCATCAGGCATCAATGTTCGTGTCGTTCTCTTCTCTATCTCTGATGGCGACGACGTCCAAGTCGTGGAACTGGGGCCTTCCAGGCATTCAGATTGCTGAACCTCCTATTGCCAGGAGTGCGGACCTTACAACTGTCCCCCCTGCATACGAGGACCTCAAGTTTAATCCTCTTGGTCTTTACAACCTCCGTCGCCGGCTTGGGGTACTCGTGTCTGAGCCGGGGATTTTCAATCACTTTCAGCACAAGTTCGAAGCCGCTGATCTCGCCTGGCTTGCAGCAGGTGCTAGCCAAGATGGTCGACACTCTATCGAACCCTCCCACTTCTTTCCCGCTTTCACGACACTGCGGGATTCTCTGCCGACAGATAAGATTGGGAGGGAGCATCGGAAATGGTTTTCAAAGAGGATAATGTCTCTCCTCTGTGATCTGGTGCGCTGCAGCAGCCTCTCCATTCCTCGCAGCTCACGGCCACTTCTAGGCAACCATGTGGGATCGCGCGTTTGGGGGCTCGACAATAATCCTCCACGTGGACGGAACCACACCACCGAATACGGTTCTCACCCCCGATTGCTTAAAGGCCAACATCCACCTACCACCCCATTTCGTTGATGAGCACCCACAGAGCCACCTTGCGATTGCCCACATCGTTCAGATTTTCATTGAGCATGTTGGTTTGCCGACCGTGGAACGCTGGAAGCGCAGCGCACATCTGAAGGGGTGGGATTTATCTCAGCCGGGTCATTCACCTGCCGTACACCCACCGGCAGCTCGTCTAATTCCGACTCCGTCATCGTCGACTTCACATTACATTTTCTGGGGTCGTCCTCGGCTCAACTTACCCGCCCTCACATCGCAACCGCTTCCAACTCCGCCGGCAGTTTCACTGCCCCAGTTGGCACACCTTAGCAAGCAGGTGAACCACCTGACCATGGAGCTAGCCGCTGCTCAGGAACTCGCAAACGAGCGCCTCGGTGTCATTGTGGAGTATGAGGAACGGCAGGATCATCTAGTTGAACGTGAGCAGGACCTCGTCAGTCAGGAGGGCAAGCTACAGGAGCAGATCCGGTGTTTGAAGGAGAAACTCAAAGGTATGTCGCAACGAAATCTATCCAATTTACCTTCTGAATCGTCGTATAGAGGCTGCACTCGCCTCTTTTACTCCTTTTGGCCCACCGTCACTTCGTTCACCACCATCTACCCCGAGTCGAAAATTCGCTGCCATGTCCACTCATCCCACATCACCCACCCGTACACCTGGTTCATCCTCCATCACGGCACGCACTTTTGCACCCAGTCCCGCAACGCCGACGGCTCGCACATCTAGGGCCGCTGACGTGCCAACAAGAACTGTTGGCTCAGGTCTCGGTCCCACATCAGATAAATTCCTACACGACAACGACCTGGAATATCTTCGCATTGGGTTGGAGGTAATTGTGCGTCAGGTTTCCCCAGTCATGTATTACGATGAGGTGAATCGCCTGCAGTTGAGCGAAGAGCTTACCCATGGACTGCTCTTAGCACTCAGTGCGGACATGTAGTCAGTCGGCAATATCACTTTATTGTATGACATGTACCTTCGAAACATCATAACACCCCTTGACTCTGATAGATGAATATGGCTGATGGTAGGCATCGGCGGGAATGAGTGCCCGCGCTCGCTAAGGCTTGTCCCATTTCAGTTTACGTTGGAGTTCGGGTATGCTCACGTGCATACCCGCCATTTCTGTCAACACGCTCGCGCTCGTTCCTCATTCCGTGCCTCAACGCGCTTCTGCTATGCCCATCCATCATACAACTATCGTCTCCGTCAGCCAGCCCTGTATCCGCCACACCAATCCGCAACCACGTGCTCCCCTGACCACCACAGAAAAAAAGGAAAAGCAGGTTGCACGCGAGCTCAAACAAGACCAGATCGACAACGCGGTGAATGAATGGCTCACCTACACTTACGCAAAGGCCACCGAACTCGGTGAACGGTTTGATCGCACCCAGCACTATTTTCTGGATATATTCTTCCAGGGTGGTGCGCACATGGTCCATCACCAGGAAAAGGTCAATGCATACAACGCGTTTAAGAGCGAAAAGGCCGCGGAATGTCGCGAACGTGAGTTCTATTTTCGAGACTACAGGGACGTGCACTGATCTATTTTTAAGAGGGAGAATCCAAACGCGTCACGGAGTTGCACCAAGATTATTACGAAGAATACTCACTTTTAACCGATGAGGAAAAGCAGGCGCATGTAGACAGGTTCAAGGATGTCAGGTCGCGGGAAGTCAAGCTCCGGAGGGACACACCGCGCGGCCGCATTCAAGATCTGGCCAACACGGTCCGAAACATGTCAATGCTTGTATGTGTCACATCGTTCACTTAAATGCAGCTCATCCTTATTAGATGGTGGGGCTCGGGCATCGCATCGGAATTGAAGGTTTCTTTTGTATCGTCCGCAACAACCCCGACTACAATACGAAGCCCAAGTGGTTTTTTACGTCCCCCGAGCTGGAGGAATACATGCAGGTGGCATGTCGCAAGAGATGGGACACTGGCGAGGTCGGGATGAGGCTCGAGGCCTTTGCACTTGCGGGATCAAATGTTCTAAGTGTGTGCAACCCATTCTCCTTCTCAGATAGCCCGCTAATTAGTACAGATCTCTTGCGAACATCGAAGCAGAAGGCCGACTTCCTGAAGCGCCAGATACGGGACTTGGTGAAGGAGAAATTAGGTGCGTCTCATGCTCCTCGTTTGAACACAGGAGCTGATCCATTGTGTAGTTGGGATAACGGGTGACGAAAACGCGGTGATGGAGTACGTGCAGTATGAGGAAAAGATTGTACACGGCCGGGGCATTAAGCTCATCGGGTGGACTGCGCCCCGCTTCGTTAACCCCAGCGAGCTCAGCTCCTCGATTGCGCCGCTGCAACAACTTGTCCATGCACTCAAGACGGATGCGTGCAAGTTCATCAAGTTGACGCCCACGGAGCGCCGCGAGCGCATCGAGAAATACAATGAAGAGGTCGCCGCCGGGCTCCGCGAGCCCCTCCAGAATCATCGTAGCTCGGACACAGCAGCAGGTAAAAAGAGACGCCGCGAGCGGGCAGTAAACGGCACCCCACGCGAAGAGGAGGACGAGGAGGAAGATGGGGGGAGCGGGGGGAGCAGAGAAGAGGATGCAGGTGCGTACCATGCAAGCATAATTGACTGCAGCAACCTAATCTTCTACCCAGATGAAAATGGCGAGAGTGCACACCCTGCGAAGCGTGCCAAGACAACTTTGACCACGGTTACTACCCCCCTCGGCTCCTCCACCGCTGTAAACGTTGCCGCGGATACACCTGTTGAGGTTGTGCCCCCCGCACGTAAGAAGCTCGCTGCAAAGAAGGCCGCGGTGAAGAAACCCGTCGCTCGCAATGCCACATTGAAGAAAGGGAGAGGGAGGGATGATGAGGTGACGAGGAAGGTCCTTGCGATTCGCAAGGCAGCGCCGAAAAGTCGGGCGGTGGTAAGTGACGAGGTGGGGGAGGAGGAGTCCACTGTCCCCGCTGGCAGCACCAGCCCTGTTTCAAATCCTTCCGCAGCGTCCACCGCCGCCACCGGTGCTTCCCTCACTTCCACTTCTGTCGGGGTGTTCAGGCAGCCTTTTTCCGTTAATATTAACGCACTCGGTGGTCCCCCCTCCTCGGCTTCCGATAGTACAGTGTTCCTCGGGTCGACCGCTGGCGAGGCTGTTGCCGAAACCTCCGTCGCAGGCAACTCTGTATCCGCTGACGTAATCACCGCAGCTCCTTGAATCTAGCTATACTGTAGACCGACTTTTCCTCTCGCGTGCTGAATCAATTCAATCATTTTTGTGGTATTTTCTGAGTCTGAATGCCGACACAGTGCAGGTGGGTATGATAAGTCTGGCATATGTACATGGATATGACAATAAGCGCAGAATTGAAACATGGAGGTCTCAATGTACGCTGACACGTGCCTTTATGTGTTGGGGGACGGGGGCGCGACGGGGGCGCGACAGGGGGAACGATGGTGATGCGGCAACAAGCGCCGGGAGCGATGGTGGCAACCGCTTCGGGAGCGCGGACAGATCTTCCGGATTGGGATGATGGCTCGCGTATGCTGACACGCACCTGTTTTTGGCGGGGGCGCGACAGCGGGAGCGATTGTGATGCGGTAACAAGTGCCGGGAGTGATGGCAGTTCCCGTTTCGGTACCCGCTTTGGGAGCGTGGAAGCATTATCCGGATTGGCATGATGGCTCGCGTATACTGACACGCACCTTTTTCATCGGCAGACGGGGGCGCAACAGCGGGTGCAACAGCGGGAGCGATGCTGATGCGACAACAAGTGCCGGGAGTGATGGCGGCAACCGCTTTGGGAGAACAGAAGCATCATCCAGATTGGGGTGATGGCTCACGTACGCTGACACGCGCCTTTTTTTGGAGGGGGCGCGACGGTGAGCGCGACAGCGGGAGCAATGGTGATGCGGCAACAAGTGCCGGGAGTGATGACAGCCCCCGCTTCGAGAGCGTGGAGGCATCATCCAGATTGGGATGATGGCACGCTGACACACACCGTTTTTTATCGAAGGGTGGGGGCGAGACGGCGGGGGCGGCGGCGGGAGCGATGGTGATGCGGCAACAAGTGCCGTGAGTGACGGCGGCAACCGCTTCGAGAGCGCGGAAGCATCATCCAGATTGGGATGATGGCTCGGGGAGCGCCGACGGCTGCGGTTCGGCATAATTCAAGGCCAACACAGGGATCCTAAGTCCTCTGCGGGAGTGGCCAGGTGGGTTGAACTGACGGGTAAGGCCCAGCGTTGATTCCGATACCCGGCAGATTCCCGATAGCGACCGGATCACCTGGTCTAATCGGTTACTATATATAGGCAGGGTAGGTGAGCTAAAGGTGTTTCAGTTAGCTGGCGACGCGCAGACCCAAACAACACGTACATTCGTGGAGCTGAGCTTCGTCCTCGTCACTCGGGCCCCCATTTACCGTCCATATCCAGGAAAGTGCCTTCGGCTTAGCTGATGGCTCATTGCGCGCACGATGCTTCCTCGATCCGAGTTTATTGAGTTTCCTTCGGGCTTTTGCGTCGCTCTCATCCTCCTCGTTGGCGGCTGTGATGTCGGCGTTCTCTAGCACTCGAAATTGCGGTCGGTAATCCTCCCCCTTCAACGCCACCAATGCCGCCCTCGCCGTCCGGTACTTCTGCGCTAGCATAGCGATACGATCCCCCACCCTCCCTATGAGCGTAGCCGACCTCGTCACCGCCTTCTGCCCGACCGAATTGGAGTTCCGCCAGGTAATTAGGTGACGCTGGGTGTGTAGGCGGCTCCTCAGCGTGTCGAGCGCGTCTGTACATTGGCTGGCGCGGTACTTTGCTTCGACCTCCATAACCCCCTTCCTGCACGCTGATCGTCTCTGGCCCGCCGTTAGGCTAGACGGCATCCAGAGGTTGATGTCCTCCGCCTTCGGGGGCAGCCGTTCCGGGTCCCGAGCCTCCTCTGCCTCCTCTATGATTCTCGCGACGCCCGGCATGTAAGTCGCGCAGAGCTTCTCGAATTTGCGCAAC
The DNA here is from genome assembly GCA_029204335.1 of Mycena vulgaris. Lineage (NCBI taxonomy): Eukaryota > Fungi > Basidiomycota > Agaricomycetes > Agaricales > Mycenaceae > Mycena > Mycena vulgaris. The sequence continues at coordinate 40,091 of JARGYA010000484.1, forward strand.
TTTTTCCAGAACGCGACGTGCCGCTCCTGGATCTGGCTGGCTTGATCAGCGGTGACCAGAGTCTGGCCTTTGATCTCCACTTTGGTTCTATGTCTATTGTGATATGATCAGCATAGGAACTCTAATAATCATTCAAATAATCTTACTGTGCATCCTCCAGCTGCAGTCTGGCGGTAATAAACGCCGAGACAGTCTCACTGGGGCCCTGAACTGGGGCCTGGCCAGCCGCCGCCTCAGCGGCCTCGTCGTTCTTGAGTTCCAGGTGAACTTGAGCCTCGCTCGGACCCGCTACATCCATCGAACACGTTAGAGACACTACCTTCACGAAAAATGGCACATACCGCTTCTACCGCCCGCCAGGCAATACAGATTGGGTTGCAATTTATCGGCGAGCCAGGCGTCGATCTGGGCCTGCCATTTCTTCTTCAAGGAGGACGCGAGGGACCTGTCGACGTCCTTGAAGGCCGCGACCTGCCTGTCGCGCTCTGCAATGGCGACAATCAATTTGCGCTCCAGAGTGTCTCCTATTGGAAGCATCAGCAAGCGCGTATTGTACGCATGAATTGAAAACTCACCTTGGCCTATGTTTTTCTCGAAATTCAAATGGTCCACCTTATCCTCAATAGCATCCACCCGCGCCCCCTTTCCCATTTCCTTCGTCGAAAATCCCAGCGGATTAAGCACCGCCCACGTCCTCTCGATCCCTTCCCCGTCCATCCTCCCGACCCCCATTGCATAGCTCAGCGAATTTTGAGTCTGGCACGTTATCTCGTGTGCCGCCGCGTGCCATACCGGCAGCCTGAACTGGAGGTCGAACTGGGTGAGGTCGACGTTGATGCTTGTGGTGTCCGCGATCTTCTTCGCCCGCTTCAAGAGATGAATTTTCCATTGACAAGCTATGTCGTACGAGATCGCGATCCACAGGAGCAGTACGCCCAGGAGGGACGCTAGAAATACGTAGTCCATGTTCGCATACCTATGAGCCTTGCATTAGTACGTAGGTAACGAAGGTAGTATTTGGCTTACCGCTCTCCCTTCTGCAAGTCCCCAAGCCCCAATGGGCGCACTACTCCGTGTCTTGCGCAGACGCACCCGCCAACGCCCGAGCACCGCAAGCCGGTCATCATCCTCGTCTCCTTTTGCAGCAGGGCGGCGAACACAATGCAGGTACTGACCTGACAATCAGAGGATATGAGCCGTTGGGTTCCGCACATAATAAAGCTAGACTCACGTCACTCTCGGCCACATAGTTCTTGAGGTGGGTTCGATATCCATCCGGCTCCTGGAAATAGCTGAACCCCGGTCCCAACGAATCATCCTGTTGCTCGTTAGCACGTAGACAATTATTGAGGCGGAAGTTGGCATCGAGCGCCAAGATCAGCATGTACAAAAATCTATGCCAGCTTTCAGTTCTTGCACCTTCAGCTCATCTCTAAGCGCACCTGTATTGAGGATCTACATCCCGCCAGCCCTCGGGAAGATTCAGCCCCTCATGGGGACATGGCCAACAGAGTACCGCCATTTGCCCCATCTTCGTCGCCTTCAGCCCAGCGGGGTCGTGACCGCGTCCGAGGCGCTTTGCCCGCTTCTCATAGGCGTATTGGCGCGCCATGCGCCCGAAGGCCTTGTATCGATCCTAACAAGGTGTCTATCAGCCAAACGTTACAGCGCACCGCAAGAGGAAGCTTACTGGCACAGACGAAATACGGAACGGATCGGTCAATCGCTCCAAAGAGCCCACATAGTCGTGCACATTGAGGTTTCCGACGACGCTGAGCAGCCGAAATATCTCCAGCGCTGCAAATGTGGCGCAGGTGTCGGGATCTATGGTTGTTGCTGGATACCAGGTGTTCGCCATGAGCTGGCCAAGGTTGTTCATGCGACTCAACTTATCGCATCCACAATAATGATAATGTACAGTGTGGATGCCATTCGTGTGAATGACAACCAGTGTGCGCAGGGGAAAAGCCGGGCGTTCGCAACGGAAACCTCCGTGCCCTAGCTGGTAAATGAGCCCAAGCGTGAGCAGCGAGGCCTCGGTCCAGAATTGGCCGTTCCACTCCTGTTTTACAGTCAGTCGGCGACAGACAGGTGTACGCAAATAACGTACCTTTAGCGTGTGCAGAGGAGTCTGCTGATGTCGCGCAAGTAGACAGTTCTGACACTGCAAAAACTGCCCGCACTCGTCGCAGCGGAAGAGGCGAACAGTGCCGCCAATGGAATACCCAGCGCCGCAGACGACGCAGCAGGGGTTATCGATGTCGTCCCCGAGGCCATCGAGTCGAAGCAGAAGGTTGAGGAATGCTTGCTCTAGTTCGCGCCAGAGCAACATTGGCTGGTCCTATAACGTCTCAATCAGACTGTGCAGTGCTTTGAAATGACAAACTTACAGAGCTCTTGTACCGCTTGCGTTTCACTGGGTCCCCGTCCTCCTCATCGTCGGACTCCTCAGGCTCGACGTCGAAAGAGGACACTGTCCGCCACAGCGTGCAGGTCCTCCATATTGTCCTCTGGGACTGGAACCCAGTCAGCAAAGCGATCGTCGAGCTCCCGCGGTTCTGCGCGGCGTCGTTTTGGCGGGCGGAGGTTGACGAGGTCGGTGACGGCTGTAGCGCCATCCTGCGAGACGTATATTCCACGGTCGCCGTGGTTGCTGCTGGCGACGTACTCGTCCTCGTAGTACACATCGTCGCGGCGTGGCATACTGAGGGGGCGGGTTGAAGTTTCGGTGAGTAAAGACTGTGGTGCAAAGGAATGTGGCGAAAGGGAATGCGAAACGAATGTGCCGAATGCGGGTCTTGAGGAGGTTAGCACTTCCGAATCGAGTCGAATCTGTGCATCAACAAACATTAGTTAAGAAATATAGCGGTCATTGCAGGATAATCACATTGCAGAACTAGCAGTATCCACTACAGATGTCCTACGCGGAATTGCATCCCCGAGTCTTAACGTCATACAGGCCAGTATTCACTAGAACGACGCGGTCTGAAGTCGTTTGCGCCGGGTTCGGGCAAGGCATACCCCCGTGACCTTCCTGATAAACTAGGCCTAAGACATGCAGCCGAGCCTTTTGCCAATACGCGCCACCCCACTTCTGAGCCACTATTGTTAGAATAGGGCGCAACACGTCAATAAAGCACACTTACCTGGATAGAGTGCACCGGGTATCTCCTATGCGCCTCGAGGACACACGCGCGGCAGCGCGGTTCGCCGGTTGCGCAGGAAAGGCAGCGGAAAATGGCTGTGTTGATCGCCAAAATAGCCGCACAATCCGTGCACGCTGAAGGTGCCGTCGTCAGAGACGAGAGCAAGTCGACGTCGCTCGGCCTCGGTTGAGGGCGACGCCGTGGCGGAAGAGGGCTTGAATTGCGCCGCCGGCGAGGACGTGCGGGTACTGGATTTTTGGTTCTGACCGCAGGCATTGGGTGCTAAGCCAAGATCGCATTCACACATGTTTTTTTTTCCGGCGCAAGCCGATTATCATTGCAGGAACGAACTAGCAACCAACTACATCAAAGTTTTGCACGCGGCTGCGGAACATATCAATTATCCCGATTAGTGAGTGAAAGTAGCTCGACTTACCGCGACATCCAGGAAAGTTCAAGGCGTTGGGGTCGACTTTACGGGTACATACAACGCCCAAGTCCTCTCGCACATCTCTCCGGTAACGAGCGCCCAGTGGTCGATGACCGTCGCGTTTTGGCACCCGCTCTGATGCGCGGCTGTGTGAAAGCTGTTCATATGTGTCGGTGATCATGCGATGATGAAAACTGATGCGACGAACCGCGGTATGGCCATGCAGACCTTTTTGCGCCAATCCCACTCCTGGTAATCATTGAGCGGGTCGCTCGCGTCGCCCGCCAAGCGCCTGCGTTCGCCATAAGTTACATCTGAAGAAGGGACGATGGGGAGGGATGACTTACCGGTCCATGGTGCTCCAGTGCTCGATTGTCTGAGGAAGGCCGGGGCTCATCTGAAAATCTAAAAAACCACGCGTCAGCACCGGGAACAAAGGAAGAGCGGGCGACCTACCCAAGCCGTCCCTCTCAACGACTGATACCCCCGCGGTTTCGGCGCCACCCGATCTCAGGGCGAAAAAATCGGAGTCGGAGAGGGAGGAGTTCTCGGCCTTGATGCTATCCGCTTAGGAACCATCAGTCTGGTAAGTAGAGTGGGCTGGGAGCGCTCACCTGAAGAATTGCATTCTTTTTTGCCGTTGGCCTCGGTTTTCTCCTCATCGCGAGGTTCGGCGTCGTCGTCGGATTCAGGTTCGCTGTCGTCACTGTTGTCCTCTTCACTGGAGTCGTCGTCGATGTGCTCCGTCTTGAGGAAGCGCTCCAGAGCCCTGGCTTGAGGATCGGGGTCGGCCATGATGGAGAGATAAGACAAGGTTCCAGAACGGCGCACGTCTGTTCCAGAAGAGCGGTCGGTTAATCTGGATCCGGGGGCGAATCGGGGAAATTGCGCCAAGGCAAAGTCCGTCCCATCGCATCGAGCGGGTCGGTTAGCCAAAGACGGTCCTCAGGCAAAGTATTGAGCGGGTCGGAGGCAAAGAGCCCCAGGAGGGTCCTCGGCCCAAGTCCCTGCAGAAGTGTAGGCGAACGCGGCAGCAGCAACAATAACAACCCAAGGTCGGGTACGTCGTCAAGAGCTGCTGCCACGGTGAGAGCTGGCACGGTTGATTGTTGTTGTTGTTGATCGCTGATGAGTCAGCGCGATCAACACGGTCACAATACACATCAAGTACCCGATCCACGTCCACGCACACGGCCGCTGTTCCACATGATATTTCGTTTCGAGTACAGTACGACCGTCAGAATCCGCCGGGAGCCAAGATAATACGCGGCGACACCATCTCGGCCCACACAAGTTGAAGGCGCGCACCCCTTTCCTCAGCCGTCGTTTCGCTGACGTAGTCCCGAAAATCCGCTAGCTCCTCCCTCCACTCGGGGAAAAGGGTGTCCCGTTCCGCCCACATCTCTTCAATATATTTATCCGGCCAAGATTCCAGATCTAAGGTAGACGGGTTAGTTTTTAAAAATTCCTCCCATTTTTCTAGCTCCCCCGGGACTTCATCGTCAATGTGGATCCAGATGATGACCAGCGTGTCCATGTACACGCAGAACTCGTCGAAACTATCTTCAAGTCTGGCAACAATCAGCTCTGGATCAACCGCAACCCCTGGAAAATAAAAACCCCGACAGGCGCAATCTACTTACGGGGCATCAATGATTGTCGAGCGCGGTGCCTGAACAGGCATTGGGAGGGAAACCGATGCCTGTTTACGATGGGGGGGGAACTGCTTCGGCCCCACTATGAAAGTCTGCGCGGGCTTTGGCGCTCCCGATGCCTTGGCCCGACGCTCTTCACGTAGTCTGCAGGAGAGATCAGACTGGTACGACCAGAGGAGCAATGAAATTATACTTTCTCATCCTTAACTTCGCCTTTTCTTTTTCTTTTTCTGCATTTCTACGCGGGAGTGAGGTTGCGGTTTAATGCAAGACTAGGGAAACGAACTTGGCGCGATATTTTGCTTGTGCTGCGGCATGAGCGGATGGTGTCCGTGGGGTGGCAGGCGAATCGACAGTGAGGTCTTTATTCAACATTCGACGGTAAGCGAGTTCGTGACACAATATAAGGCTGTTCGTGATTATATCCCTATAGGTGTTCGTGACTCCAAATCTTTCGAGTTGCGTTCGTGATAGATCGATGGCTCGCAATCGTCCTGGTCGCCGTGCTCGCACACACGCTGTATGGCGGCGCACACATACAGTCCAATGCCGAAGTATTTGTACGCATTTCCTCGCTGAATAGTACGCTAAGCTAACCTACATCCCAGTCCGACAGTACCGTGCATCATACCCGCACCCCGTCATCTACGGGCTAGGCCCGCCGTTCAAACGCGAGGACAAGATGCGCTTGTCATGGGACGACTGGTCCGCTCGCTGGAGCTTGCGCGTCGAACGCGATCTGCGCTGCAGGGGCACCAATGCCGCCAATTCCCCTCCGGCAGAGGAAAACCCGGGGGGATGGGGACAGCCAGCATGGGGGGACTTGGACGGCGGGTGGGGAAATCCGGCGGGATGGCCACAAGCGCCAGCAGACGTAGACTGGGGGGAAGGCGGGTGGGGATCGGTCGGAACGTCGGCAGGAAGCGCATGGGGACCGTTGCCCAATGGCGGATAGGCAACGGAGGTTCCCTAGACCCTGTACTTAGTTCTTGGTACTCTCGCACTGCAATGCCTAAAATAATTCCGCCATTCCATTCCAACACACAAAATACAGCAATATTGACTAGAATGCGCCCGCCGCAGGAGTGCGGCGCGTCGAAACCTCCCCGCGTGCTTGCGCCTCCTCGAACTTCGCCCACGCCGCCTTGTACCCTCCAAGAACAGACTCGTGCACGGCGTTGTGAATGCCTAGCACATTGAGGGCGCATTCGACGCTATCCAGGTTATTAGTGAATATATGCAAGGAGAGAATGGAAACGATTTACTAAGACGCAAAGACACCGGGGTTGACGCCGGCGTACACCACGTACCAAGGATCACCGTGGCGGCGGGCAACCAGAGCGCTAGGTGGCAAGGGGGCATGAGGCAGAATTGGGAGAGGTGCGTGGGCGATAGATGGCGGTGGAGGGCGGGCGGAGCCACTGCAATATGTCCAGCCGTTGTCGTCCGCCAGCTTGAAGGCACGCTCAGCGTCTTGGCGAGTCGGGTACCCCTGGTGGAGACAGTAAGTAACTCCCTGAGTTACCTCGCACACCGAATCCCTGACGACTGAGTCCGAGGCTTGAACGACTAAACAATGTGACTAACCACGATTCAAAAACTCCGATCTTCGTGCCTCGGAAAACGACGTAAGCTTTGGCCTTGACGCGGCGCGGCCTGTGCGCACGCTGCACCACGCGGACATGGCCCGCAGTCCCTTGCGTGGCGTGTCCCGCCTCGGATCTAGGTATAGTAGGTGGGAAGGCCTTTGAGGAGGGCCGCCAAATAACGCACGAGTCCGGCGTGTATGTACGTGTGTGAGGCGTGCTGTATCTATAGATCGTGGGGGCGGTGGTCCTCGGTGTACTGGGGGAGGGGTGCAATGAATCTGACTTAGGCTCTTGTTCCTCGAGGGTTAAGTTTGCAATGATTTCATCGAGATTGTATAGTGGCCAGGGCGTAGAGGTCATTGTATCGAATAGGCCGAGCTGATGGTCGGGAGGAAACTGAGCACCGACAGGGGAAAATCAGTAACGGCAGGTGCGTGCTATCACTGCGTGCTATCACTGATGTGAGTAACAAACAGCATTGATACGCGGGAAGCTTCAAGCATATCTGATCAAGCCAGAAATGGTTAGTTGGGAATCACAAGATCTCAGAGCCGGTGCGGGTGGTGCCGCATTTCGCGGTGAGAATACCGTGGTCCAGGATGAGGACTTGGAGATATAGACAACCGCTGGTAGAGCAACACAATTTATTTTTATTTTTTGTGACGCGACAAGTGCGTAGAGTAGAGTAGACTAGAAACAGAAAGACTTGCAAATCAGCGGCACACTGGAGGCGATGGAAGGTACTTACTTAAATCACACAAACGCGGCCGTCTACAAGGGCGTCGTTGAACACCCCAAGAGCGGCAGCCTGAGTGGAGTAGGTGTCAGGCGACTCGGGGGCGGAAATGCCAACAAAGGCAGCGTATCGGAGAGAATAGGATGAAACGACGCCAACAAAATGTCCCTTGGTGATCGCGTACCACATGTCGCGCGCGGTGGGATCGTAGATGGTGGGAATAAGGTGCTGAGATGGGACTACCAAGAAGACTCTGTCCGCGACCCAAGGACCTGACGCGTGGATATGGACGGCGTCGACGAGCTGGACTATGGGGAAATAAATTCCAAATCGCTGGAGGTCGGTGGCTGAGGAAACGACGTACCGATAGCCAGGCAATCTTGGGCAAGCCTAAGCGCTGTCTGAAAGTCCTGCTCCGCGTGTCGTAGTCGCTCTTTTAGGCGCACCAGCCTGACTTGCTGTTTCTGATGGTCGGCATAGTCGGCGCCATGCCGACGGAGGTTCGACACAATGAAACGGCGGTATTTGGCGGCGGCGGTGACTGCGAGGCGGGCCTGGCAGACATCGGTCTTGAGTTCAGCAAATTCGGCACGGAGTGCATCCCACTGCGGGCAAGGTACAATTTTACTGCTGCTTTCATTCAGAATTCATGAGAATATTTTACATAATAGTATCATAATAATATCAGTTGATTTTATGGTGACGTTATAGGTAATTCACCATAAAATCAATGATACTATGGTGATAGTCGATAAAATCACCATACTATCATACTGAAAGCCTTGCTTTTATTCTGATACTATTACATAAAATATCAGGATAAATTCTTATTGAAATCAGTCATAAAAATGGTCATTGCCCACAGTGTCCATGGACGACCGGGATTTGGTGAGAGGTGCGGGTGGGGCGAGGAGATGTGGATATGGTCTGTAGCCGAGTATTGTTCCGCTCAGGGCAGACCATGCGCTGTTTCGGACAGTATGTCGTGTTGACGATAATTTGTCAGATTCGCGTGAACTCTTTCTTGTTTCCCACTACAGTCCTCCGGTTAGCAGCGAAAAAAAACAGTCGGTAAGGGGCTTGCTGTCTCTGGAGACTCGAGGTACTGACACAAGAAGTAGACATGGCAAAAGGCAAGCGCGCGAAACGCCAGTGGAGGCGCAAGGCCAAGGAGGAGAGGAAAAGCAATAAGCTTTGGGCGGAGGGTGCCCGCGAAGAGTTCCTCAAGAAGCATGTTGAAGCGTACGCCGACGCGCTGGAACTGTGGATGGCGCGCAGAACGCGACTATCTTCAGCTGGTATGCAACGAATACCACGCGCTCATCAGTTGGCGCCTGCTCGACCACGAAGAACCTGGAGCTCCCGCTCGCAGACTACGACCCCTTCGCACCGGCGGTCCCCGAGGTTCTGACGGACCAAGAAAAACAGCAGAGGTACGAGCGGATTGAAGAGTTGAATGTGGTAGGTGGCGGTAACGTGACCGTAACAACTCCGTGACTCACGACCGACCTTGACAGCGCATCTGCCGCTGGCTCAAGTACCGAGCGCGGAGCCTGCGACGCAACCTCGCACGGGGCCTCAATGCGAGGGACAACCCCTACGCCGTCCTTCTGGCCAAGTTGACCGGCGTCTCGGCACCCCCCAAGGCCCGGCAAGCATTCCAGCAATTCATGCACGAGTCCTACCAGGACAAGATCTCAAGTGTCGTGGCAACTCGCTGGGCAGCTGAATCGATTGGCCCCGACAGCGCGGCGAAGTCGGGTAAACCCAACACCCCTTTTCGATGCAAAATCGCAAGAGAGATGTTTCTGGAGCTTCCGGAGGTGGAGCGCACAGCGCTCCAGGAGCGAGCAACGGCGGAAGCGCGGGCGGCGAAAGCAGCCTACGCAGGAGCGAGCAACGGCGGAAGCGCGGGCGGCGAAAGCAGCCTACGACAAGGCCTTGAAGGACAGGCCTTCAAAGTCTCCCGAGGCGCGTCAAAAGTAAGTCGTCTTCTTTTACCTGCAGCTCTCGGTACTGATCGTCATCCCCAGATGTATTGATACGTTCGGTCGATTCATAGCTCCCATCATGAAGGGACTGCAAGAATACACTGGCCTGCATGGCCTCGTGATTCTAGGTGGACCAATGCCCAAATATAATGGGGAACTTGGAACCGTACAGTACGCCGATCTTTTACATTGCCAGCGCTAGTATTGACTCTCTCTTTCTCTCATCTGCTAGTCTCGCGGTCAGTCGCAACCTCGCCCCAACTCCCTTGTACTTCCCCAATTGGGACAAGGCGCGATTCAATAAGGACGTCGTGGAGTTCATGAAGTCGTACCTCGCTACCGCATTCAGTAAGTATCCCGATTCGCCGGCATTGTCGTGTTGATACTGAAGACCATTAGCTCCAGAACAAATCAGCGAGGCCGCGTTGGCGCCAGGCCCGTCCCTCGCAGGCGCGAAGTACACCTTCGAGCCGGACGCGAAGGAGGACGACGAGAGCTCGGACGACGAGTCCAGCTCGGACAATTCCGACTCCGACTCCGACTCTGACTCGGAATCGGGGAGCGAGTCTGCCGGGGCGGCAGCCGAGAAGAAGAGGGGCAAGAAGGGGAACGAGAAGGGGAAGGAGAAGGAAAAGGAGGGGAAGAAAAGAAAGCGAGGCGTGGACGGGGAAGAGGGAGCGAGCAGGACGAAGAAGTCCAAGTCGGCGCCGGCTCGTGACTCCCCCCCACCTCATCCTCAGCGTCTCGGGAGCGACATCGAGCGTGCGCGCGAATCTGCGATTAGACGCAACCAGGAGCTCTTGCGCGCACTCGATCTGGCCAACGCCAGCAAGCATCTCGCGCCCGCGCCCGCAAAGCCGCGGCCCAAGCCTAGGATGAAGCCAAAGGCGGGGGACGAATCAGCGCCTCGACGATCACAACGACTCGGTGGTGGAGACGAGGATGTGGAGATGCAAGATGTGCAAGGCAGTGGTCAACCTGCCACCTTGGGCGAGCCACTCGCACAAGATTCCGCGGATGCAGACAACCTGCGCGCTCTGTCCGCAGCTGCCTCGGCTCCCCCCACGACACCCGCGCCCGACACGCAGCCCACGCCAACCGTTGACGACACACCAGGGCTCCACGACGGCGGCGCGCCTGCGCCCGCACCTATCGACACCTCGGCACCCGATAAGGGGCCCACGCCCGACAACGGTGCCGCCCCCACGCTCTCCACGACTGCGCACGGCGCCCGCGCCTGACACGCAGCCCACACCGTCGACCGTCACACCCCCGCCCCCGCTCACAAGTCCCCCCCGCTGTCCCCCGACACGCCGGAGTGGTTCCGAAACATGTATCGAGAGCTGGTGCATGCTGAGTTGGCGCCTGCCTACAATCGGCTGCTCAGCGCGTATATCGAATTGGAGCGGGGGTACGGGTACGACAACACGACGGGAGGCAAGCTGGGGGCAGCGAACCGGCACAAGCAGGTCGGCAAGTGGATCCAGGATGCGCGCGGCCGCTCCGGCAAGACACCGTCCATCACCAGCGTCGCCGCCTTCGAAAAAAGCTGGTGGGCCTGGTGGTCCCGACTGCAGCCAGCGTCGCAAGCCAAAGACGCGGAAGGCTCGGTGCTGCCGGTGACGGGGGGACGAGGCGCACGTGTGGGACTCGCTGGCCATACCGGGGGTGAACAGATTATTGAGTGTGATTGCGGCGTTGTCTTGGTGGGGGAATGCAGAAAGATTGCAAGGGAGCATGGGGACTTGGCGCGCGGCGGTGGCAGATGTTACGTGGGTTATAGGTCGCCTGAGGGCCGCCCACGTCTGTAAATAAACTATGTTCTTCTTACTTTGAATTATGCATTGCCGTTGCCTTGACATGGGGACTAAGTTTGTACGACGGACTTAAAAGAATTTCGAATCGTAACACGTGACCCACGGACTTATAGTTTCGTTCGCGGGGCCAAAACCAAGTCCAGAACACGGGGGAAATTAGAAATATTGCTTCTAAAGAAAGATACAACACATATGATGAGTGAGACACAGGCCGATGAGCGAAATCAAGGGAGGAGCAGCACCAGCATTTGCGGGTAGCAATTGCAAGGCACAAATGTGCACGTGGAAGCCGGAAAAGCACCAAAAAATATTGGGGGATGAAGCCATAAAGCAGGAATAGGAAGCATATGAGCTGCAGTAATATGTGTGGAGGCCCACAGGGGGGGGGGGGGGGGGGGGGGCGGGCACGGTGCGGTGCGGTGGGGAGGCGTGGGAATACCGAAGGCGGGTGCCGAGGTGCGCCGAGTAATCAAAATCACGCGGATATTCTATCGGCGCAAAAATACAACCCAAACGGGGCACCATCAATGCCAGCCAAAAAATGTACCAAAAAGAGTCCAAAAGGGGCTACAACGGTGCCCAGCCCGGCTGTTTTCGGAGCCCGGGGCCAGCCAGGAGCCCCCAGTAGTGTGTGTGGAGCTAGCCAGAGCCCTGGCTAGGTCCACCCCCAATTGATTCACACTCACCTGGCTACAACCAGGGTATTTTGCCATTATATTACAGCTAGGGCTCTTTACAGTGCAATCCGCCCTCAGATATGAGTTATGGACTGAATCTGACGAACTTCAAGGCATCCTTAAGCTTACTATACTGATCCTCGATAATTGAAGGACCAAGTCATAGTATAACCTTAATGCCTATATGACTCTCTCGCATCCTTGCTATGCAGTCAGCAGTGTGGAGCTCGCTCTGACTCTAATTGGTATGCCACCAGGCAGGGGACTTCTTGTATTTGACAAGAAATCACAAAAATGCGAGATTTCACGGCTAGGCTAATACCAGGAGTCCATAGTGCAGTATTCCAACTGCCATGGCCAGGTTGACAGGTGACAGGGAAGTTTAGGCTTCTCATACGTAAAATTCAAGTAAAGATTCAGTAAAACGAAACATAAAGGAATAGCCAGGAACCGGGCTGTCGCGGGACGTCCAGCGGGCCGGGTGGGCCGCCTGAGACGCCCGCATCAAGGTGCATCAAGCGGCACACGCCACCGGCTGGTCTTGACACGAGGTATCACGGATGCCATCCTGCATCAAGACCGGCATCCCGGCGATCTCGGCATCCCATCAAATCACACTGCCCTCTCCTCCCGCTCGACGCCGCCGCCACCGACGTCACCCACCGGCCCTCATCAAAGCCGCTCAACAAAGTTGCCGACACCACCTACTTCTACGCGCCCCACAACACCTCTCGCAGCCCGCACCTGATGCCGCCCACCGCGCTCAATGTCATCAACATCATCAACGCCACTCAGCTTCGCTGGACTCAACGGCGCCAATGCCGACGCCCTCGTGGATGACAAGCTCATCCTGACGGAGGTCCACCTCCTCGTCCTCAAGAGCAAGATCTACCGCGGTGTCGGCAGCGTCACCAAGGCCAAGGTGCGGCCATGTTCCCTTTCCTTCCCCTTACGGTTTTTCACTCACTCACACTTCGCTGCCCTGACCTTTGCGTGCACGTCTGGCGCATCCATCTACACGCCGCCGCCGCCGCAGGCTGCGCTCGACATCCAGTCCGACATCCTCCACGTGGAGGAGAAGGACTACAAGACCGCGTACAGCTACTTCTTCGAGGTGTTCGAGGCGCAGGCCTCTGCCGCCTCGTTTGCCACGCCCAAAGCGCCCGCCACGGATGGCGCGGTGCCCAAGTCTGGCACCGTGGATGTCGATGCAGAGGGCAAGGGCGCGTTCGAGGCGCTCAAGTACATGCTCCTCTGCAAGATCATACTTAACCTCGTATGTTTCTCCTTCTTTGATATAGATGTGAGCTGATTGACGGAGGACAGCCGGAAGACGTACACTCACTGCTAAGCATCAAGCCCGCCGCAAAGTACGCGCAGCTGCGGGACGTGGAGAGCATGCGCGCGATCGCGCGCGCTCACCAGGTGAGGAACCTTGCAGACTTTGAGAAGGCGCTGCGCGATTATCAGGAGGGTACGTGTGCGAGTTCTTTGTGCATCCATTCTTATTCACCTCTTCCTCTTCATTTCCTTCGCCTCGCGTTCCACCCGTTCATTCGCTGACTTCGCGCCCCAGCAGAGCTTTCCTCGGACCCGATGATTCGCTCGCACCTCGCCGCGCTGTACGACACGCTGCTCGAGCAGAACCTCCTGCGCATTGTCGAGCCATACTTGGTCGTCGAGCTCGCGCACATCGCGACGTGTGTCAGCCAGGGGCGCGGGTGTCTTTTGATGTTTGACGATACAGAGGCGGATGTAAGTGCTTGGTTATTCTCCTTTTGGATAAGGCTGACAGATTTTCATCGTTCCTTTGTTTCTCGTTCTCCTCCGCTTGTGTTTGGCTTTTCCTCCGCTCTCCTCCCTGGATGCATGCTGCCCGCACCGCCGCATTTGTGGATAATCAAACGCACAGATGACATACGCGACGGCGATCGAGACCTTGCAGCAAGTTGGCAAGGTCGTGGAGAGTGTATGCCAAGACTGTTCGGATTGCATAGGTAGTTATAATTAATGCACTGCGTGCATTTTGGTGTGCGTTGGGCCTGAGAAGGCGGAAAGGAGAGAGAGACACGTCCTTAGACGGGAATTCAAGGGAGGGGAGGAGTTGAAGGGAGGACGGAGGTGGGTATGGGGCACGGCGAGGGCGCGGGCGGCGGCGACGGGGGAGGCGGGCGCGGGGTGGGCGCAGGCTGCGCGCCGCGAATTCTTCGCGCTGGTTCCCGCGTTTCCCCGCATGCTGGGATTGCGGAAGAAAGGGAGGGAGGAGGGGAACACAAAGTATAAATGTACAGAAGCTATGATACAGATGTTTTATATGTATTACTTATACAATACAACGGTTATTTACACCAAGAAATTTTCCAATGCAGAACAGAACATCTGGTCCTCAAAGCGCCCCACGGGATGGAGAGCGCGCCGAACCGCTTTTGGGAGCGAAAATCTGGCGGACCATACGCTTCGCCCGACGCAGGATGGCACGTACACCAGTGACCTCTTCGACAATCATGCGCACGTCCTCGTGGATGTAGGGTGCGTCAAAGGAGCCCTCCCGGGCAGGCGCAGCGGGGGCCAACGGCGGAACGGTAGTCCTTGGCGACGGCGGTGGGCGTGGGCTCGTCAATGGAGCCCTCCTGGGGAGGCGCAGCGGGCGCCAACGGCAGGGCGGCGGCAGCGGGCGCCAAATGAGCAACGCTGTCGGCTGGCGCCCAGGGACGTGAGGCGGGACGATTGTTCTGGGCGACGGCGGCGGGCGCGGAGCCAGCAGGCGCGGCGGCAGTCGACCCGGTGCCGAGCACCGATGCGAGTGGCGAGGGGAGTGGGCGTGGGCGGGAGCTGGCGGGATGGCGGCGTTGCTCGGCAATGGCGGCGAACGGGGAGCGGGCAGCGGCGGCGGGAGTCGACCGGGTGTCGAAGGCCGATGCAGGCTGGGGCGGAAGTGGGCGTGGGTGGGCGGAGGCGACATAGCGGGATTCGTCGTCCGGGTTCGTCATTGCAGGAGAGTGGGCGGGAGGCAGCAGCGGCGCGAGAGGCGCGGAAGGTGCGAGAGAGCCGAATATGATTGAATAACACGGAGGGTCTCCCAATGGCAGATTTTCCATTGCAGAGAAATAGATTGTGATCTTCATTGGGGATGGTCTCAAATAGCCTAGAACAGCAGAGCCCAAACTCACCTGGGGGTACAACAAGGGTGGATGACAAGGAAAGTAGGTGTTAGTGGAGATGTGGTGGAAGATGCAGTAGATGAAGCAGTATGATGTGATGTCTGATGCACAACACTCACTGCAGGGGTTAAAGAATTTTTAGAGCTCTAAATACACTCCAAGACATGTTAGCTCTTTTGGAACTGATCTTTCCACTTTGGGAAGATTAGATAAAAGAGAGGTCATGGTTTCAATCCTGGTTGGTGCCAAAATATAATCCTTTTTTCATCCCAGCCCAGTTTTGGAAAGATGACTGATCTTTTTACTAACATTTTCATAGGAAATGTGTGATATCTTTTCTTTGAAAAGATTCCTTATATTTTGTTTCATTGTTCAAACAAAGCCATGAAAAGATAAGTAATGGATCTGCCACAAAGATGTGACATCTTTCCAATCAAACCAGAAGGGGAAATATTAGTCATCTTTTTAAAACCAGGCCAGGATGAAAAAGGGATTATATTTCAGCACCAACCAGGATTAAAACCATGACCTCTCTTTTATCTAATCTTCCCAAAGTGGAAAGATCAGTTCCAAAAGAGCTGACATGCCTTGAAGCATATTTAGAGCTCTAAAAATTCTTTAACCCCTGCAGTGACTTGCATACGAATTTGGCTTGGCCCCAAAACCAAAGTCGAACTCGAACACGCCAGCAACGCAGAGAGTCGAGCCTCAATTTTGATATTGCCTCCCGCGACCTCCTCTCGACTTTCCTTGCTGCATACGCTATGACAATCAGCGTCTATAGTCTTGATGTGTACCTTATTCCAATATTTGAGCCCTCGAATCCAATCCAGAGTCGGACAGCGTTGCGAGCATTATTTTCAGTGTTAGCTACTAGCTCGTTGATCGGGCAGTCCCATCCAAGCCATGGTTCACAGTAGGATTGCAGCAAGTCCAAGTAAGACAAAAATGGTGTCCATGAAGCTGCATAGATGTACACCCAGCCAAAGTTCATTTACCTCCTCTTTAAGATGATGGAGGTGAGTATCTGAAAGAGGGAATTGATATTAGCTAAGCTCCAAGAAGCATCAAACACCGCCACCGGCACCTTCATTTATTTCGAATCCCGCTGCTCACACATATTATAAGGCAATATATATTATTTTGAGAGGCTGCGACCCAAAAAAAAGCATGTACAAACTAGACTCAGGTTTGCGGCGCTGTCGTGGATCAGTACTGTAGGTGTTTCTTCTCATATTCTTTCGCAACACTCGAAAGGGGTTGCAAAAATGCCAGCTTCGATGCGGCGATCACTTTTGTAGAGATGAAAGGCTTCCCATCTGTAATGCCCAATCTGCACTCAGAATTCAAGGGCAAAAAAAAAGGAAAAAAGCGTACAGGTCATCATAGTATGGATCACAACCCTCCGCGAGAAAAGATATTTGTTCAACCTGTTCAAATACGAAAGGCGAGTTGTACAGTTTCCTACCAGGGAACCGTTCGCGCAAAGGATGGGTCGCAAGCCAAGATTGAAAGGTGGATGTGCTGTTGTTGACACGGATAATGATTGGACGTCCCTCGACGAAACTGATAATCTTATCATATCATATCAGTTTCGCCGAGGGACGTCCTCGTGTCAACAGCAGCACAGCCACCTTTCAATCTTGGCTTCTGAGACCATTATCTTCCAGCCCCAAGTATGGACGACTACCACGGATTGCCCCGGCTGCATCCGCGAGAGAAAGACGAGGAGCTCCTCCGGCATCCTCGTTTGGCCGAGGCCTTCGCAGCGCAAGAAAAGCGGCGAGTCCGCAGAGGTGATGCTGAGTGGCAACAACAGCTTGCTCAGGCTGTTCTCAGTGACCCGGGACTCGCGGTTGGACTGGGATGCTGGGTTTACTACAGCATTGCCTTTGAAATCGCTCCGTTCGACGCCGCTCTCCTGTTGTGCGCGTGCTCTGGTGCCGTCAACAGAATGAAGATGCAGAGGGTTTGGCTTTGCTGCTCACAGCTCAAATCAAGGCTTTCAAGGTGAGCCTCAAGGCCACGCTCTGAGCCTTTATCTGATGCGCGTCAGGACCAATGCGGCCCGCAAGTCAATGTCCATGACCAGCATGAAGTTGCAGCGGATTCGCCCTTCGAAAACTCTGAAGAGGAGATGATCATCCAAGACTCGGCAGTCGAAATCCCTGGACTCAATGCTCTTCTTCAAACCGCCACGGAAATCAAGTCTCGGCGTGGAACACGACACTGCGCAGCTTCTTCTGCCTCGACGGTCAGGATCCTGTGGACGCCGCGCCCCAGGATGAGGCAGTGCAGGTGTTGCGCGAGATGCGCCGCGTGAGGGAGCGCAAATACCAGGGGCAGGAATTCGTTGATGCCTTCAAGGTGAACCATCTGCCTTTCTCTCCGCGCTCTTTGGGAGTTGACTTGGGTCGCAGAAAACGGGGCTCTGTGATACGCTGGCCATTGTCACTGATCCCCATACGCGGCGCGAGGTCAAGCTCCCTATGGCCTACCGCTTCACACCCACAGAAGGAAGGATCTGCCTCATAGACTGGGCGCAGTTGTACAGCAGCGGCAGCGTAAGTGCAGCCCGATGCCGATTCCACGTCGACCCGAAGCTTTCATTTATTTAGGAGATAATCCACGCGATTACTTTTGTGCACATTATGTGCGACACCCGGTTCCAGCGGTCGACGGCGAGTTCGTGCCATCAGGTCTACTTCCTGTCTTTCCTTGACAACTGGAAGGAGGAGTTCAAGCGGTGGATAGGGCCCACCATTGCCGCGATGGTAAGGTCGAGCCCGCAACTCGTGTTTCCCTCGCCAGCTGAAACATATTTTTTCCAGGAGCTCCAAGGACTGCCTGATGTCAAGAACTGGAACATTGTGCGGCTTTTCCGAGACCTCTGCGCTCTCGACGTCGACACTCTCAACCTCGGCGCTCTTGAGGCTGTCAGCGTGGGACTAGAAATGGCCAAGAAGGTGCTGTCGGACGCGCAGCAGGAGCGCTCAGGCGTGAAACGGGTTAACCGGGAGGTTCACCGTCCCGACAAGGCTGCGCCCGGCGCCGTGCCAGGCTCGGGCAATCCACCGGGGAACAGCAAGCAGTCCACGGCGCAAAAGGTCAAAGCGCAGAAGCTCGGCTCAACTCCTGCCACCGCTCACACGCGGCATCAAAAACCTCCGCGCAACATTGCTTCCATCAATCTCTCGTACGACGAGGCCTCCGCCGTGGAGGCCAAAGGCTGTCCCAATTGCGCTGACCAGAAGGAGTAGGACCGATGCATCTTGCACTTGTCCCAAAAGCGCGTATCGGAAGCAGAGCTGGCAGAGCTGAAAGGGGCTTTATTCACGTGTGCCGATGCAGACGATGTGTTCCAGACCACCCAAAAGGCGAGTGTGCATCATCATCAACCATCTCCTACCACCCCCTCACATTATCGTCCTTCCAGCATGCTGCTCTCGGCCGCAAAGTCGTCTCGCCCACTGATCGGGGGCACATCGAGCTCGCACCGCGCGAGGACGTTTTGGCACGGTGCAAGAGGGATATCTGGTTGATTGAGGAGGAGGAGACATCAAAGCTGGTGCGTCCCGCTTTTTCCATCCACCGACTTCGATGCCTACAGGTTACAGGTCGGTGGTGTCCTGTGGGGCGCCTGGTCCCGAGATACGCTGGAAGAGATGCGACGCGGCCACGAGCAAGTGGCTCACTATGCCAAGGAGGCGCGTCGCACGAAGAAGTCGCAAGTGGCCGGGAAGCTCAGACCTGTCAGCTCCGGTCGACAGCCAATGGGCGGCATCCCGGGAGATGGGTATGGCCCATATGCTTACCAGAGCACGGAGGACCTTGACGGCGTCGATGCTCTGTTTGCTGCAGCACGGGTGCGCCCATATTATCTCCATAATGTCGCGACACTGACCACCACCGGATCTGCAGGACTCAGACACGCTCATGGAAACGGTGCGCGGCTTCGCTCTGCAGGTGGTACATGACATCAGCAACGCAGGGAGGAGGCCGGTGTCAACAACATGGGGCGCACCGGCATGAACTCCTTTTATTGTTGGGAATACGCGTCGCCCTTGCACGAGGACGACGACGACATGTGGTCCATCTGCTGCCAGCTCTGGAAGAGCGGTCGTCGGGAGGACGAATACAATTTCTCGTACGCGGAATGGGGTGTGGACATCAAGACCCAGGAGAACACCGTCTGGTGTGTGATTTGCTCGTTCCCTGCCCGCATCTCTCTTGACGCTTTCGCTCTTCAGGTTTTTCAACCCGCGGCACCTGCACGGCACGATCCTTCCCCGGAAATCGTCGGTGGAGTGGGTGATCTCGCGCGGGACGCATACAACGATGAGGCGGCGGGATCTTGACAAGGCCACACTGTTGAAGGACGTCCGAGAAACTTATGAGGGCCGCGCCGCGTTTAGGAACGCGTACATCTGCAAGTAGATGCAGCTTTGGCAGTGGGTTTTGTTTTTTGGCGAACTTGTATATATAACGCCCGCCTCCAAATGCATGAAAAGACAAGTCGCGAGCCGCTCGATCAACAGGCTGAGAATCACTGCATTTGAGCTGGTAGCAAAGAATGTCTTAGCTCTGGTGGGCATGCTTGTCAAACGTCTACAGCTTTATGTGACCCAGTGGCGCATTCCAAACCCTGCAGACTCTTATTTAGCGTTTATTTCTGTTCCCCGTGTTCATGCTTGAGGACCACGAAATCATTGGAAGTGGATCGCAAATCCCCCAGCACTCTCAGAAAGGTTTGTTAAACAACTATCAAAGGACAGGACCATCAAAGCGACTAGATACACAAGGGATGAGTCACGGAGGCTCGTGTTTTTTACAAGAAAAAAAAGGGAAGCGTGGCGTCAGCTCCTGCCTCCAGCGATTGGCCGAGTTCTGTGCGGACGATCCTGTGAACTGTCAAAACATAGCTTGCAGCAAGCCGTGGGCACGAACCTCCCCACCGCACGCACGGCCTGACTGACATCCTCCGCCTCAACATCAGCAAAGCGGCCCTTGGAGCGGCGCAAGACGATCACGTTGCCCAGCCATTCCTTGTCCTTGTCAGTTTCGACGCGCTCGCCGCGTGCCACAGTGTTCGTCAGGAGGGAGAGGAAACGCGCCAGCTCTTGCTCCATGAAGAGCAGCGTGATGTAGCGCTCCTTGCCCTCGACCACGATCTGGATCTCGAGGGACACGCAGCTGACCGGGAACTGGCAGGCGCTGAGGCCTAGTGCTGGCATTATGTCGAGATCGGCGACGAGCCTCGGATCCGGCACCGTTGGCGACACCGAGATGTCGATTACGTGCGGCTTGGTCTCGCCAGTCGCGAGCAGCAGGGCCTTCCAGGAGCGGGTTGTCATCTTAGCTCGGCGTCAGTAGGCATGATAGGAGAGAGGCTCAATCCTATGTACTCTCAGTGTCTGGCGCAATCGAGGGATGGACTCTGAAGGTGATACTTCCCAGGGGCGCCGAGCTTTATACGCTGAGTGAGGGAATTTCGGTAAGGACAACGTACTACACTTTGTGCGCGGGCTCCGAGGATGCAACCCGCCAGGCCTTGTGCGGCGGGGACCTTTTCGAGAGGTTATCTGATCGCGGCGGGCGGGAGAAAACCAAGCCGCATCCATGAGGCCGCGGCGGGCGAATTTACGCTGTCTTCAGGACTTCTTCAGGGGAAAGTGGTCAAGCAGAAGTAATCCAGACAATGGACTCATCGCCCCATGACGAGAATTCCGGAGCTGATTCCCAGGGACAAAGACAAGATGCAGGGCAACGTTGATCACTCCCCGCGCGGGATTCCAAGTTGAGGACACCTTGAGTTCTGCGGCAGACATGCCCAGGGGTTCCAGCAATCGCCTCAGCGCCTCGCGGCGGTCCAGCCCAGCCAATGCAGCCTGAGGAGAGTTAGGAGTCGAGTCCAAGGCGACGCGGGCTGGCGGTCCAGGTGATGCGGCATCAGTCGTCGCTTACATTTTCAATCTCGTTCGAAGCAAACGTCCGTGACGAGGTTGTCCACCGCTATGTCTGCACGTTCAGCCGCAACGAACAATCGACCTCACCACCCCCAGCCCGCCAACTCCGACGGCCTCTCGATTGTCCGAACGTCACAAGCGCAGCAGCAGAGCGTCAAAGCATGCAACAAGTACTTGATAAAGCATCCGCTCGTCAACCCACCATTCGGCGAAGGAGAGAAGCACGACAAGAGGTTCAAAGTACGCTCCTCACCCTAGTCGCTCTCTCTCTGGTGCCCGTGCCCTTGCTGACTTGCGCGTTGCCGCAGAGAGTGTGCGAGTACTTCGACTCTACACCACGCCTGTGTCAATCTCATGAGAGCGCGGTTGTTCTGTTCAAGAAGGTCTACCACGTCGCGAAGGAGCAGCCCAACTGGCAGGAGGAGAATCGGTGCCTCGTGCGCGCTACGGGTTGGGCGCATCCACGAGTTGTGCTGACCATCGAAAATAGATCTGTATGAACTGCCAAGGGACCAGCGTCGTTCTGTCTTGTCCCTGCAGATACGGTGTTTGGCACCATGTGGGTCTAAGCCTCTCTCTTTACCGTCACCCTTGTCTCAACGCAGACTGCAGAAGTGCGTGGTTGAGATGCACATGCGCAATGGGCCCGACCGCCTGCTCCAGTGTGAGTTTGCAAGGACCATAATTCTGCGATGACCTCGCGAAGCTGACTGACGCTGAGCAGGCCCGATGTGCAAGGTCGCGTCCAAGCCGGTCTACCTCGCGTGGCTTCGCATGTCCGCTGAGGAGCGCGACCAGAAGAAGAAGAATCACCACGCACAAATGTACAAGGCTCGCAGGCTCACCGTTGAGGGAAGAAGGAAGGAGAGGGAGCGTCAGACGAACCGCGCGCGCGAGAAGGCTGCCCGCGCTGCCGGCGAGGTGCGCGTCGAAACCCGAGCTACTTAGTCCTTATAGCTGTTGTCCAACAAATCTCTTGCTAATTGCGCCTGTATTTATTCTGTCGCGCAAATGAAAATCGATTGCTCTATCCCGAACAAAGATCTACGGAGAAGTGGCTACCCCAAGATCTCGTCACCCACGTCAGCGCCCTGCACGACCCCTTGAGCTCGTGTCGCCAGCTCGACGCCCGTTTCCCTCTGCTCTCTATATTTCGCCAGCGCTTTGGTAGCGGCGATCTCCGCCGCGCCCACACGGACGTCGCCGAGACCGGGCAGGCGGTTGTCTCACCCAGCACGCTGTGCGCGCGCCTCACCCAGCACCCTGTGCGCGCGCCTCACGCAGGGCTTGGAGTGCTCGCTCTAGCTGCTCGTGAGCCTTGGTCATAGCCTCGTTGTGCTTCGCGACGTGCGCCGCCAGAGCGCGCACCTTGTTTTGCTGCAGCTGGTCTGCGGATCGTCAGTCAGCAAGTATTGATGCCACGGTGCACTGCGGGGGGGAACGCACCGTGCCTCTTCAAGTTCTTGACAGCATTGACTGTGTTACAGGTCGGCTGGTTCGTCGGCCGTATTCCGAGAGTTTCCCAGGTCTATGAACGGCGTCAGCGGCCGGGAACGCACGCAGGAACAGTGTGGCGGGGCTCAGGCTCACCTCAAGGGTACGCATCTTCTGCACATCGAATTGTTGGCCCTTTATGAGTCCGCCCAACAGTGTACAATGCACTCCCTCCCGGTTAATGTCGCGATGGACGGTCTCGATCAAGTTGCTGTGAGCCTCGCCCGCCTGCCAGATGGGCAGCGGGATGAAGCTTTTCTCCCAGCAGAGTGTTGGGAAAATGAATGGAAGCTAAATAGATTGCACTGAGCTGTTAGGCTTTGGGTTACAATCTCATGAAGAGATTGGTCTACAACCCTCAGCTTATATACTACAGAGGTATGTATACTAGAGGAATCTACATAATTCGGAGGTGTTCCACATTAGTGATCCGCTGAGTAAGTCCGCTCGGGGATCGGCCTGATTGCCCCTTATGGTCATTTCTCCAACACAGAGAGCGGCAAATGTGAATTGGCACGCCTCCTTGTCTCGGATCCAGTCTGCCAATCGGCGACTGAGGCGAAGGCCGACACTAAAATGGACGCTCTCGAGCTGCTCACCATGGCCTGCCTTGCCCCCCTCGGTTCGAATACGCTCCACCGTGTAGTCCCAATTCGGATGCTCAACACACGCGAGACTTCACATAAGGTGCTTCACTGCTTCGTCGACCGCCGAACCTTGTATATTGCGGTAATTGTGTACCACACAGAGGCGATAGACCTGCCTCAGGTGTTCGTATAGCCCCAGGGACCTCAATGGGCGTTCCGGTTTGTGGAGGTCCATACGGTTCACAGGCAACTTTTGCGCAAGGCTTTGGAGGTGAAGACCGAGACCTGAGGGGCAGAAGATGAGGAGAGAAGGCAGCGTTAGACGCACTGCAGGGCTTAAATAATTTTTAGAGCTCTAAATATGCTCCAAGACATGTCAGCTCTTTTGGAACTAATCTTTCCACTTTGGAAAGATTAGATAAAAGAGAGGTCATGTTTTCAATCCTGGTTGGTGCCAAAATATAATCCCTTTTTCATCCTGGCCCGGTTTTAAAAAGATGCCTAATATTTCCCCTTCTGGTTTGATTGGAAATATGGCCCATCTTTGTGGCAGATCTATCACCTATCTTTTCATGGCTTTGTTTGAACAAAGAAAACAAAACATAAGTAATCTTTTCAAAGAAAAGATATCCCACATTTCCTGGGAAAATATTAGTGAAAAGATCAGTCATCTTTCCAAAACCGGGCCGGGATGAAAAAGGGATTATCTTTTGGTACCAACCAGGATTGAAACCGTGACCTCTCTTTTATCTAATCTTTCCAAAGTGGAAAGATTAGTTCCAAAAGAGCTGACATGTCTTGGAGCATATTTAAAGCTCTAAAAATTCTTTAACCCCTGCAGTGACGGGAGAACAAGTCACCTTTGGCCTGGCCGCAATGCTGGTCGGCAGCCCAATGGAGGATGAATCCATCGGTTTCGTCGATAGTAGAGGCATGCAGATGTCGCCAGCGCAGCTCCGAGCCGGTATCCTCGAGGACGATCCGCTCGAGCTCCTGGAATATGAGCTGGTGCGCAGCAGCGGTCTGCCTGGTGAGGTACACATGACAGAAGATGACGCCTGTTGCTCAAGGTGAGTTTGGGATCGAGAAGCAGAGGCGGGGGTGTCGTACTCGTGTTCGCGTCGCGGTCCATAGACGCCAGCTCGAACTCGTTGAAGTCGACCACGCACTTGAATCCTGTATCACTCTGCAGGTAAGCACCGCAATTAGCAAGACACTTTGTTAGGGATCTAACCCCTAATTGACTATAATTATGATTTGTCATACTATTTGGTGATATGATTTATTGATTGGTCCAGCCGATGCTGGACCCCTATTTAAGACGTAGATACAATAGCAAATAAGGAAGCTTTCCTCTACTTGTACTTTACACTACCATGCCAATACTATCGTACGGGAATGTGCTGGTTATCGTGGCGTGAACGCAAGCTCTGAGGATCCAAGCTTAACACTTTTTTTAACCCTACGTATAAACATATTGGTATCTCATTGTCGTTCACCCACGACGCTGAGGTAGATTTTATTGTGACAAAAAATCGAATCAGTACATGCCTACTGGAAAAAAAAACAAAAAGTCGAAGCGACAGCGGACTCGCACTGGCGAGTTCACTGACGGGGACCCGGGATCGCATAGATCGGTGGATCAACCGCCACCGCTATCGTTATCACCATCGGGACCGTCGCCGGCACCAGATAACACGGGTGCACGGCACGATCGCGGCGATCGGAGAGAATCTCCTGATGTCGGATCTAACGGGTGTACAGCATCGTCACCTTTGCCCGCGCTCACGTTGTCTGACCGCGAGCACGGCGCGCGTACACCACCCGCCTCAGCCTACGGGCCCCAATGAAAAGTCGAGTCAAGATTCACGTGACTCGAACGCTTAGGCTTCGAACCATCACAAGCCTCAACGGGTGACGGTGGAGGATGCCTCAGATGAGGACGATCAGCGTCAGAGAGGTCCGAGAACGACCGGCTCAACGCATAATGACAGGTGTTCTGAGTCCAGGAATCCTGAGTCCGACGATATCGCCATCAATTTAGCAGTTGTTCCGCCGACGCCAAACCACGGCCCGCGCTTGACATCTGTAAATACGGCCAGCGACCGGTCTCACCGTTTAACGGGGTCGTCCCCTGTACTTAGCTCGTCGCCGTATCCCCTGGGGAGTGTTACTGAAGAACCCGAGAACCATCTGAGAGAATCAGAACGGCGGGCGCGACATGAAGGAAAACAGCGCAGAACTCGTGCTGATTCAATTGAGTCCGCGGAGTTGCATTTGGCAGCGACACGTAGCCTGGTCGATCAACAGGGACGTGAGGACACTGACGCGTCACATCACTCCACCAGGTGGAATGATCGAAATATTAATGTAGCACATGCCGCATTAGCGCGGGAACAATCTATACATGAGTCGACCGAGACATTTCAGAGACGTCGGGCGGCATGGGCACGCAGTGAGAAGCGGCTCAGAGACTTCCGTGTCGAAGAGGACCGCATCGTCGCGGAGGAGCTATACATGGCACAATTACGCGAATCCCAGGATCGTGACTTAGCGGAGTGACTCCAACATGGTCAAGACAAGTCGATGCACATATTGATGGATGAACCGCGTCAAGAATCTAGGTACACAGCGTCTGAGAAAGGACACAGTAGTACTATACCTGCCAGCGTGGTACCGGACGAGATAAATCGAATGGACCGTCGCCGTCGAGATGTTAGACCGTTACTGGCTCCTGGACGCGACCCGTCGGAGGAGCGCGGTGAAGAAATGGAACGTCGCACACATACATTCCACGATCAAGTTATATTGCAATGGTTCCGATACTCTGATCTGGCGGTGGAGCATACATCTTGTATACCCGATCAAGGAATTGATTGGGATGAGTCGGGAACTCCGTTCGAAAAAGGCCCGGCACCAAGCCGAGGTAGCTCGGTAGGATTCGGAGGTAAGCGGGAGGTGGCATCTGTTTTAACTAATGAAGCAGAACAATCTTCACATATAAGGGTGTCGACACCGCGGTACAACACACCCGCATCTGATTTATGAGGAGTGTCCCATGGGGTTCCACTCACTCATCAGCAGTATGTGGGACGCGGAAGTCACACCGAGTCGCAGAAAAATATGAAACCGCCCGTGAAACACGAGAGCGGATCTCCGTATTATTCGCGCCCGGGAACGACACCGCAAGGTGGCCGAGGCAGCGGCTCAGGTAGACAACCCTCTGATCGTGACATGAAGGGAGGACCTGTTATATCTGTGCACTCCGGCTCCGGTCACACTCTGGTCACGCTATGGTCACCCTCCAGATCCGGACCTCCGAACCCTTCCGGGACCACCCGGAACATCTCAGAACTTCGAATATTTATGTCATGACACTTTACTAAGTGTTTCTTCTGTTCATCCGTCTATCCGAGGTTCCTTTATTATCTTTAACATTGCTTTACTTCTCTGTCCCCATTTGGATAATGGCTTATTGTTTTACGCACTGGTCATATTACTTATCCACATTTAGGACTACAATTACAGACTTTAGTATATATCTGTCTTAGCCATGTCCAGTACTTCATCTGGAAAATTAATGTTGTTCCATGTTTCCCTTCATGGACTGAGTCTCCTCTTTCAATCCTTGTCTTCAACTCGACTCTGAGGTTATGTCTAAGCCTCTGGACGTCCTTTTTGTACTTCGACTCATTCCGGTCCATTTCCGATCTTTCCGGTTCCCGCACCACTCCAGTCCACTTCCTCGTTCCCACAGCTTCTCCGCCACTCCGGTCCGGGCCTTCCGGTCCGGCCTCCCGGAGTAGTCCCAATCGGGCTAGAATCCCATGTTGCGAAGTGTTTCCGCTTTGTCTTGATTTTCGTCCCGGCTCGACACCCAGACAGTCGCACACCCTGCTGAGTTGTGGTGCTTGCGAGAATAGCCGACTATTTCACCTCCAGTCTTGCTCCGGCTTCCGGATCACATTCCGGTTCCGGACCTCCACGGGACTCCTCTTCCCCCTCTCGGCTGAGTATATAACAGGACCACCATCAGACTCGTCCTCGAGTACGGACGAGTCTGACTCACATAGTGATGAAAGTGACCCTACGTATCAGCCCGAGAGGAATTACTCGCGGTCTGAGGAGACAGACAGTGCTTGGGAGCAAGACCCGTCTGTCACCATTGAAGAGGTGACTCTGAATGCGAGCGAGTCGCAACCATCGTATGGAAAAACACGTAGCGGTATGCCTTATGCTGGTAATCCGGGGAGAGACCCCGATGATAGCCCGTCTTCCTCTAATAGTGACCGTCCCTCGAAAAAGGGCTCCGGATTCACTCCTCGCAAACACCCTCGAGAATCGGAACGATCACACAAGAAGTGCCGCCACCGAAACTCACGGCGGAATCATCACTCTCATGGATCTCATTCACGACGCACGCCACTGTTTGAAGCGGGTGACCCAGTGATGGCAGGAGTCCCGTTGAAGCAACAGCACAAATGGAAGTGTTCGTTGCATGAGCCGTTTATCCGGCTGCATAATGAAATGCCCGCGAAGCCGTGTAAAACAGACTCCGTGCTTGATGAGAATCGTGCACTCAAGCTGCCCGCGCCCGAGAAGTACGCGGGTAGCAAAGATTATAATGTATTCGAGGGTAGCAAAGATTATAATGTATTCGAGGGTCATGTCATTTCGATATGCCGTTGGCTGAAAATAATTGGAATGGGTGGACCCGCGCTTTCGGAAAAGAGACATGAGATACAGTCATATTACCTCACTGGTGCTGCGAAGGAGTGGTACGAGACAAACGTAGCGGGACTCGGGCGCCAGAAACGCCACTGGACTCATTTGGAAGTTATTCTGGGACTGTTGAAAGGACGCCGGCGATGTGTCCTCACTGATTCAGACAGAAAGACAAGAACAGTGATCTAGATTGTCGTAGTGTAAGTGAAAGACAAGATAGGAATACATGAAAAGAAATAGTAACCTAGATTGTCGTAGTGTAAGTGAAAGACAAGATAAAGAAGAACATGTGATATGAAAGGTTTAAATACTGGGATCATCCATCAAAGATGGTTAGTAATAATTGGACCGGGTTTCATCAACTGTTGTAAGTGCCAGACTTACAACTGTACGACAGGTTTATTGATACTGCCTGCGTACAAAATGCTACAGAAATGTTTTGGTCCACGAAGTTCTCGTCGGAGATGGGAATTACGGGATTTTACCATGAATTAATGAACCACGCAAACCGTATGATCAAGAGACCAGACTCGTACACATTTAAGAATCAAATGATGTCAAGAATGCCGCGGGCGATGGTTGAGGCATTGATTGAGCGCAACATTACAGCTGAGTACTGCACGATAAAGCAGATACTCGAGTCCGCGGTTAATTGGGAATGGCAAGAAAATGTGCGTGCTAGATATGCAGCTACCCGAGCTGCTCATCGAGGTGAGCCGCGGGCAGCATACTATACGAGTAATCGGCGACCAGAGGGTCGCCAACCCGAAGGGCGACGCGAAGGCGAGGTGCATCGAGAAGGCCCGCGTCTCGCGGTTGCGGAGCGAGAAGAGCTCAAACACAAGCTCTATCGACTGGTTTGTCGAGAACCCGCGATGAGGAACGAGGTGAAGGCCCCGTACAAACCTTACCTGCGACCTACAGGTCAGTATCAACGATCAGCGGGTCGTGATGGGGGAGGAAACGTGCATCGTCCGTACCCAAAACCAGCACCACCTGGCATTAAATGCTTTAAGTGTGGTGGGCCGCATTATAAAAATGACTGCACGCAACCTCAGGAAAGAGGGTTTGCGGCAAGAGATGCAGTTGATGATAGATCAGAACCCGAGGAAGGTAACGGCAAGCCGCGAATCGAAGCACTGAAACGCCCATCCACGAGAGATGACAGGTCCGAACAAATGCGGCGAGGGTACGAGGAGCCTGTGGAGGACGAAAGTCCGTACATGGGGGAGCAGTACAAGTCGGAAGGCGAGTTCACTCTGGAAGAACACAGTGAATATTCGTACTACGAAAATGATGAACGGTGTGCTACGGCAGCGGACGAGCTGGCGGACTTACCGGAATTAGGTGAGGAACATTCGGACGAAGACTCAGATGGTGACTCTGACTCGCAAAGCGAGGATGATGAGGAAAATACAGACGTACCGGGAAGGACAGGCATAAAACCGTCCATATTCGGGCTCTGTAACGACCGATCCGAGGCGGAGCACGAGTGCGACGCAAGGCCGGATGCACCCATGAACGTGAGAATAGAGCCGGAACTATTTGCTATTTGCGACTCGTGGCCAGAACACGAGTTCATCGGAAATAAAGATATGGAGCGTGTGGCGCATGAGATGGCTCGACACATCATCCAGCAAGGGGATACTGAGGAGGTTGAAGAATTTCTGTTTGCAACTGGAGATAGGGCTTCGTCAGCACCTACTCAAGTCAGCAGGAAACGGGGCGTGTATATGAAAAAATCACGGACAAGTAGACCGAGACCCGCGCGCACTAAGGCAGAAAACTTCTGCCTTACGGCGTATGTGTACATAAACGGAGTCGACACATTTACGCTCTTCGACTCTGGGTGCACGACAGAAGCCTGTAGTCCCGACTTCTGCAGAGTTGCCGGGATTAAAGTGTTTCCTATTAAGTCCGCTATTACACTGCAGTTGGGAACTGCCGGTAGTAGATCCAAAATTAATCACGGCACTATTGCGCCCGTGAAGTACGACTCATTGCGTACGTACGAGTACTGGGACATCGTGAACCTGGATCGGTTCGACGCGATAGTGGGCACTAAGTATATGCGGAAACACGGGATTTCGCTAGACTTTGAATACAATACCATCCGGATTCGAGGCAGACCAACGACAACGCTCTCTGAGAAAGAGGAATTGTCGGAGGTTGAGCGCCGCAATGTGGCTCGCCGTGTAACGAAGAACGACTGACCCGTGGACGCGGGCACCAAACTGCCCGCACCACGAGTCGCACCTATTGCAGCGCGAATAAGAGACAAGCGCGCGTCTAAGGGAGGCTCAGTAACTCTGATCGAGATTGACGATGAAGACGAAGTGACCCGACCAGAAATTGGGACCACTGATATGGATATACCACAAACTACCCCGGTGTTACTGGAGGATACTGGGGTAATCGAAAGTAAAGATGGGGTCAAGTACGCGGAAATTATACAAGAATTTTCGCGCGTGCGATTTCCATCAAGACACGTGACCGTTCCTCAGATGGACCGAGCAGGTCCGATCGAGCCGAATTCTTCCAAGACTCAACCCCTTTTCGTCCGTGAGACAGCGGTGAAATTGAACCTACCCGGTCACGTCAAAGACAAAGTGACCGAAATATTAACAAAAGCAACAGAGGTTCACGCGGCGGAACTTAGGGTGGAGAACACCCAGTTCACTGCTGAAGATATTCCCCGGCTTAGGGACCGCTGGATGGAAATTAGGAAAGATATTATGTCTGGCGTGCCGGAAATTATGCCGCCGTTACACGAGGTCAATCACACTATTCTGCTTATTGACGAAGCAAAGGTGTATAATTACCATATGCCTAAATGCCCCGACTCCATGAAAACGCAGTTGATCGAGAAAATCAATCGCTACGTTAGAGCTGGGTGGTGGAAGTCGGTGCAGGTTAACCAAGCGGCACCGATGCTGTGTATACTGAAAAAGACGGGGCTATTGCACACTGCGATCGATTGCCGCAAACGTAATGATAATACTCACAAAGATGTGACTCCATTCCCGGATCAGGACCAAATCCGCATGGATTGTGCACGCGCTAAATATCGGTCGAAAATTGATATGTCCGATGTGTATGAGCAAATATGTGTTGTGGCCGAAGATGTGTGGAAAACGGCATTTACCACGGTCTATGGGACCTTCGTGAGCCACACCATGCAGATAGGAGATTGTAACGTGCCGGCTACATTTCAGCGCATTATGACTATGGTGTTCCAAGAGTTTATTGGACGTTTCGTCCATGTCTACTTGGACGATATATTTATATACTCAAACTCAATCGCAGACCATGAAAAACATCTGGGATTGGTGTTTAACACACTTCGAAAGAATCAATTCTACCTGAAAAAGGAGAAGTGCGATTTATATTCGGTTAAGATGGACTGTCTAGGTCATCTCATTGACGATCGTGGGCTCCATGCTGACGCTGATGAAATGCAGCAGATACGGGAATGGAGAGAACCACGCAGCTATCACAACATCCAAAGATTCCTTGGACTTGTGCAATACCTTGCGCAGTTTTTACCGGACATTTCGGCGTACACGGGGCCTCTTGCTGGGATGACGCGCAATGGAAATACATTCGCGTGGCACCCCATGCATCAGGCGTGTTTAATAACATAAAGTTGATATGCTGTCGAACAGCTATTCTACGACCCATTGACCTGGACTCGGACGAGCCGATATGGGTCATTTGTGATGCGTCCATTTCAGGGCTAGGCACCATGTATGGGCAGGGACCAACGTGGCAGACGTGCCGGCCCGCCGGATTTATGTCAAAGAAATTTACATCAGCCCAACATAATTACCGAGTGTTCGAGCAAGAAACACTGGCAATACTGGAAGCCTTGCTCAAATGGGAAGATAAATTAATGGGATACTGTATTCATGTCGTTACGGATCACCAAGCGCTCGAGTTCTTCAAGACTCAGCGCCGACTAAATGGAAGGCAAACACGTTGGATGGAATACCTATCACGCTTTGACTTTGATATACGCTATATAAAAGGAGAATTAAACAAAGTCGCCAACTGTCTCTCACGATATTATGAGAATGACGACTGGGATGAAACCCACGACATCAATGACTATGTTAATGCCGACATACGGCTAGACCCCGAAATGGATGACATACCATTCGATCGTAAGGAGGAACTAGCGAGAGTGACAGAAGTAATGGCGGGAATAGAGGGAGATCCCCTACCTCCTCGCCGGAGTGCCCGACTGAACAAATATCTCGAGCCTAGAGATGTAGAGGCGGCTGAGCTTGAGGCCGCGGCAGAGCCGGCGGCTGCTCTTGAGCGGGAGCAGCCCCCGGAGGTTGATGACCCAACAATATTCCAGTCACGACGTCGAACAGACGTGTTAGAACAGCCGCCAGTTGTGGAAGACCAACTGCTGGCTGCTATAAAGTTGGGCTATGCTAAGGACAAGTTCTTCAGCCGAGTCCTAGACGACAAGAAAGCATTCGCGATGTTCACCCATCACGAAGGCTTAATGTACACCCATAATCGGGGAGGCGAAAAAGTCCTCTGCGTGCCTGAGGGCATGATGGGGGAGAAATCGCTGCACGGTGCATTGCTCGAACAAGCACACACCAGTTTAGGGCATTTTGGAGCCCAACGCACCGGAGATTACTTACGACGGTGGTATTGGTGGCCACGGATTTCGAAAGAAACACACCTGTTCTGCGCTAGCTGTGCGGTGTGTCAAATGAATAAGCCGACCACATTGGAGCCGGCGGGCAAGTTACACTCGCTCCCCATCCCCACCAAGCCCTGGGAATCTATTGCCATGGACTTTATCAGACCTTTCCCCAAGTAAAAAGGAGCTGATTATTTGTGGGTCGTAATGTGCTGATTAACCAGTCAATTGCATTTGATACCGGTTAATACGAAGACACGAGCGACGGAGCTGTCTCCCATTTTCATACGGGAAATAGTGAGGCTGCACGGATTACCGACATCAATTATCTCGGATAGAGACAGCGAATTTACCTCAGCCTGGTGGCGCGAAGTACACCGGCTGCTGGGATCTAAATTATTGATGTCTACGGCGTTTCATCCTCAAACCGATGGATCGACGGAGCGCGCCAATCGGTCTATTGGCCAGATATTACGGTCACTGGTTCAACCCGACCAGAAAGACTGGGTGGATAAAATACCATTGGTGGAATTTGCTATTAATGCGAGCATCAATGCGTCCACGGGCTTCTCGCCATTTGAATTGGCTGGGGGCTACGTGCCTTTTATGATCCGGGAGTTTGCAACGCCGGTGCGAGCCCCAAAGGGAGTTAAAGTGTTTGCGGAGCAAGCATTAATGAATTTGGCAGAGGCTCACGACGCGATAATCGAAGTGCGTGTGCTTTCCACTGTACAAGCGAATCGCCATCGCCACGAGGACCCGCCGATCAAGGAAGGGAGCTCGGTCTATTTGTCAACAGCGAACCTGGTGCTGCCCAAAGGGCGCGCGGGGAAGTTGCTACCGAAGTTCATCGGACCGTATCGGGTGCAAAAAGTGTTTGCCCATTGTTCGGACTATGAGCTCGAGCTACCGGAGGTATTGGCATCGAGGCGGGTACATAACCGGTTTCATGTCAGCCTTCTTCGTCCCCATGTGGCGAGCTGCGATAACTTATTCCCAAACCGGTCGTCGCCCGGACCATATGATTTCGGAGCGCCCGCAACGGACGAATGGATGGTGTCCGCAATTATTGCGCACTGCTGGGTGGACAATGTCATCGAGTTCCATGTGAAATGGAACTTAGGGGACACGTGGGAGAAGTTCCACGCGGTCAAATTATTATCCGCATTGGACGACTACTTCCTGCTTCATGGCGTGAAGAAGTGGCAGCAACTTCCTAAGAGGAAGTAGGAAGTTATCGCGACGAATAAGGAAGTGCCGCGGAGACGCGCCTGATTGGCGAGGGCACGTTACCGTGATTTGATCAACTGATGACCTCGTTTAGGGCCAGGTGGGTCCCATCAGAGGGCGTGAGGAAAAGAAGCGGCGCAATTTTCTCTTGCTTATAACCGCGTCACTCTGAAGGATACCTTCATTCAAATGGCGCCTACTAGGACCTCTAATAACTCCAAACTGGTACTGGAAACCCCCGAACCGTTGTTCGATGAATACGGCCACTTGATACCCGGTAAATCCGATAAAACGCCGCGCAAAAGAGCCGACGGTTCGCTGACCGACGTCTCAATGGACTTAGAAGTGTCTCGGGTCGAATGTGTGAGAAACACAGACGACCACGAGCTTGACTATGGGGATGGAGATGACGAGGAGATGGAAAACGCAGATGGCAATACGCTCCCGAGCGGCAGCTCTTTGCCGACGGAAGATGGAGCAGATGAACCACATCCCAGCTTTCTCAAGTACGAGACTCCGCAGGCGTCCAAGAAGGACCCCATGCGGGGGGGAGGAATTGTACTTGAGCCCGTATCGACGAAGGTGGGACGCATGTGCGCACATCGCGAAGTTCGCGCTATGGCGCTGGAAGGAGCGGACGCGGAGGACGAACGAAAACTTCTGCGCCATATCCAGGATAAGAAGTGGATGTTGAACGAAAATTTGTATATGCTAGAGTGTCGTGGAGAGGAGTTCGATCCGGATAAAGCAATGAATCCGGACGAATTCGAGGCGCTGAAGTGCGATATATGCGAGGAGTATGCCCGGCATGTCGGGGACGACTTTGCGCGCGGCGACAGAAGTCTCAAAGCCGTAATCCAGCTGAGAGAGTTATACATGCTAGCAGACGCGAAGATTGACAATCGACAGGCGGAGAAGTCAATTCGGCTGCTTGAAGTAGTGAACGCGGTGGCCGAACAGCTGAGCAAAGACAAGGAGCGACAGATCGAGGCAGCAAAAGCGGAGAAATCACTCGCAGTACAGGAAGTCGGCCGACTTGGCGCAAAACTCGAAGCCAGCGAGAAGAAACTTGACGAAGCCTGGGACGAGATCAAGTTCCTGGAGGATAAAATAACGGAACTCGATGCGCTTGTTGACAACCTGGCCTTCCCGGAACTGCCGCACAAAAATGCACGCCGCCATGACGAGGGCGCACAACGCAAGATGGTGGCGCCGGTGACACCCGCCGCTGTGAGAAACAGCGAGGACGTGGTGATGAATGAAGTCGAGTCGGTGACCACAAAGGAACCACTCAGCATGGACAACGGAACACCGTCGCTATCCACTAATGTGGCTCTGGTAGACCGGTTAATGGGCGCTCCGGTGGAGGGAACGAGTGATGAGGCAGGACCACCGCGGTCGCTGCTCTCCAACGTCACCGTTTTCGCTCCGCCTATGTTAGAAACGGAAGCCCACGTAGACGAGCGCGGATTCCCGACCGACGTGGCCACGGCCGACGCGGTGGTCAAGTTGCTCAACACGGGAAAGCCATACTACGTGTACGTGTTCCGTATGTTTTACCTATGGGCGTTCTGTCGAGCCATCCGACCGGCTGACAGGACCCCAGCGCAGCAACGCGCCATCAATATGTTCTGTATGTTCAACTGGTTTGCCAATATGCTCACGACGGTGAGCCAGGATCTCCCGGCGCAACGCGCGGCGCTGAGGTATTTCCACGCACTACGGCGCGAGGACATTGGATATAACCCCACATTGCTGGCTCAGCTCATACAGTTCAGGGAATGGACTGATGTGCGGGGCTGCCCATTTGCGGACGACGCGTGGACACTTAATATGCGCCGCGTTCGCGGATTAAACTTGCTGGAGGCGCTAACGTTACACCGAAGCACCAATAAACCGGACGACCAAACTAGAAACTATCAAGCGCAGCTGGAGAAGGCTTTCATGGAGCTATTCTGCAAGCCGGGACTGTATAAAAAACTACTCGAACGTCATGGTATGAAGCCCGCTGCATTGTTCGCTGCCCGACGCTGGGACGAGACGAGGGACGGAGTACCCAATCCGGACACGGTGATGGTATTCTTCGCAGACTGCGGCGTGTCCACCTTCATGATCGATGACGCCTTTGAGTTCGGGCAACAATTGGTATTTGATTGGACGGAGAAGTCGGTGAAGCCGCTTGGCTGGACGCCTGAAGAACTGACGAGCGTACAGCATCAGCCAGACTGGGGAAAACCCCCGAGGGGGCTCTTTCCTCCCATTAATGACCTATTCCCACGTCGTCCTGATCTGCCATGGGTTCATCATGCGGACCAATTCATACTTACCAAACTATCGGAATGGCAACACCCCGAGCTCGTAGGAATGAAACGAGCGCCGGGGTCGAAGATACAATCAGTCATTAATTGAGGAATCACACGGCCTATTTCGCGCAATGAGCATGCAATGGAACAAGTTAACCTGTTTTGCAAAGACGAGCGTCGAAGGATCAACGAAGCCGCGACGGCTCATGCATCCATCAACGCTGGTGCCGGTACTAGTCACAGCGGACTACCTGCAGCACTCGCTAATCGGCGTACTTCCGGAATGCTGCGCGGCGGCCGCACACAGAAACGTGCGGGCGACGCCATTATGAGCTCGAACCCTCCTGCAGTTCCGTTGGTAATGCAACGCACGTCGCCCCGCTTGATGCATCTAATCTTGCGGGAATGCAGGGAACGTTTCATGATCCACACCCCGCTTCGTTCACGGCTAATATGGATAACTTCAACGGATTTGCAGACGCACTCGCGCAGGCAGGACTAGCCCCCGCGCCGCCTTTTCAGTACGGAGAAACTGAGTATGATTCAAATGTGGTCATGGACGGGTGGAGCGCGACACATATATCGACTGAAATCTGACACGTGTTGAATTGTACAACGTGTTCGGACTTGTAACAAAATAAATGAAGAATGATTTGCATCTTGTTATGTTGGTTATATCCTGTCAGAGTGTGGATCACTCTTGAGCGGGAGAATGTTAGGGATCTAACCCCTAATTGACTATAATTATGATTTGTCATACTATTTGGTGATATGATTTATTGATTGGTCCAGCCGATGCTGGACCCCTATTTAAGACGTAGATACAATAGCAAATAAGGAAGCTTTCCTCTACTTGTAGTTACACTACCGTGCCAATACTATCCTACGGGAACGTGCTGGTTATCGTGGCGTGAACGCAAGCTCTGAGGATCCGAGCTTAACACGCTTGCTGCCGGTGCTGGACATGCATATGATGATGCGCTTCGTTCCTCCCGGCTCGCCTCGCTCGTCGTCTTCCTCGTGTACCGGCAGGGTGTCGTCGTCTAGCTCCAGCATGACCCGGATGTAGTGCTGTTCACGGGGCAGTTCCGTGTCCTGCTGCTCTTTCAGCAGTCGAACGGCTGCAGCTTGATCAGTGACGCGCTCCCGAAAGCAAGAGGAGAGAGTAGCATACCTTTCCAGCCTGTACCAACAGGGAAGTTTGACTCCTTGACACGTTGGATGTAAGAAGCTAGGTGAGAGCGATTCGCCAAGGATGGATGTAGGTCGCTGAGCGTCGGGAAGCGCGTGAGCGGGAATTTGTCGTAGAGGAACACCTTGAGGGCGGGATGGCGCAAGAAGCGCCGCGGGGTCATGTCTGGCAGGTCCTCGCGGAGGTTGCCGAGCAGCGTCAAAAGCTGCAGACGGACAGCTCTGGGAGTCTTCTCGGGGAACGGAATGGGGTGTGTGTGTGCCCCAGGCGGCCACAAAATATAAGGACACTGCGCCCGAGCGGATTCCCGGGGAACCCACATCCTGTACCTGGCAGCGCAAGGGAGGTGCACCAGCGACAACTCCTGCAGTGCGCCCGACGGGACGCGGTGCATGATGGCTGGAGGGTGAGTAGTCAGACGAAACGATCGGTGGAGCGGACGTTGCGGTGCTCACGGCAGCTGAGGCGCTGGGCCGACTTGTTGAAGACGGTCGCACATGGTGCCCGAGGTCCGTACTCCTGCTCGGCAGCGGCATCCTCGATGGCGGTGGTCGTTTCCTGGTCGTCGGTGAAGACGGCCGCTATGTAGTCAAGGTCGTAATGGGGCAGGTCTACAGTGAAATTGACCCAGTGATTGCGGCTGCGCGAGCTGAAGTGCTCGCACCTGGGGGTGCAAATGAGCATTGGACTGCACGAGCACGATTAAAGGACATAGACACACCTGAGACTCGGTCGTCTGTCGAGGTCTCCGTCGTCGTAAACGATATGGCCTTCGCAGGCATCGGGAGCACTGTGGCCTCGGGCAAAGAGCTTCTTCTGCTCTTTCTGACGTTCGAACTCCGCCAGCTCTGCCCCTTCGTGGGTCGTGTTCTCTTGCAGGGTTCGCCGGCAGCCGAGACGCAAAACGGCGGAGATATACGCGACCGTTTTGAGGAAGACGTTGCGGCGCGGCAAAGACCACTCATCGCGCCTGCGTCGTTGTTGCGTCCGAATGCGTTGAACATCAGCCAGGGTCGCCGAGGTATGCGGTGCAGCCAGATTGCTCGTCGCGTGAAAATATTGACAAGCCTTCACGCCTGCACCTTCTCGACCCGTTTAGTCTCTGATGATGGAACAGACATCCCTCACTCACAAGTGTTGTGATGCACGACACATTCCACTTCCTTCCCACGTGCATCTGTCAGAACGGAGATGCCGACAAACTTGCCAGCTTCGCTGCGTCTGCCGGGTGTGCCCAATGAGTATTGAAAGTCTTTCCAAGGAAGGAAGTCGTCCCAGCGCTGCGGGTCTGCGTCCATATGGAAGAGATGTGCGACAGGAATCTCAGTTGAGCCGCTGGACTGAGGATACTCCACAAGAGCCCCTCGCGGATGTCGGATGAAAGTGTCAACAGTGAGTTGCCGGTTAATCCTTACACCGTGCTCCACAACCGTTTGTTGCGGCGGCGGCGGCGGCAGCAGGATGGGGCGGGCCACTCCTGTACGAGGCGCAGGGGCGGCATCGGCAGCGGCAGAGGCCAGAGCATGTCGGAGGTGTTGCAGAACTTGAGGATCTACAGGGAGTTCCGAGCCAGAAAGTTTCTGGATGACCGCTTGGATTTTGTCGCTCGCGTCCACACCCTCTTGGACGGGGTTGAGCAGCAGCGCGATCGAGAGCGTGCTTGGCATGCGGGGAAGGAAGAATTTGCGTACAGAGTGGCTCAGTTTACAAGGTCAAGAAAATTGATTCATCTTTTGCGATACATGGACCCTGTTGACAGGGAAACGGTACGGGGACCTCGCCGCGGAAACCTGGCTGCGGAGACGTTCCAATGGGCAGCGAGGCAGAACGAGAAGAAGCGAGAATAGAAGTGGGAAGTGCGGGATGATGCCATCAATAACAACACATCTGTTTGGTCGGACGTGTTGTTACCGTTGGTTGATCAACAGCGCGTCCGACCAAACAGACATGTTGGTATTGATGGCCGAAGGGGTATATATACCCACTGACATCAATCATTTTGGCTTTGCTCCCTTCCTGCCGCAGACACAGCTCTCCGGTTCACCAGGGTTAGTCCCAAATCCCTCACCTCATCCTCCTCTTACGCCCTGCGTGCTCGACGCTGAGCAGCGGCACTACCCAAAGACCCACCTCACACTCAAGCAGCACTCTCAAGCGGCACTTCAAGGCCAACACCCAACACGACCCACAGGACGTGTCCCTCGTCGTCCGCCACACCAGTGCCGCTCAGATATGAGCTCTTTCAAACGCACTGTTTCGACACTGGCGGTAGGTCGTGGTCCGTGCACATCAATGGCTGTGCTTCTCACCATGCCAAACAGCAGCAACGTTCTCGATTCTTCCTTCCTTCCTCCCTTCCCCCATTCCCCACCCCTTCCCTTGTTTTCGAAGTCCTCCGCGCCTGCCAGGCGTCGGCCTTTTGCTATGCGATGCCCACCAGGCTCGCGCCGGAGCCCACCGGCTCAGGCTTCAGACCGGGCTACCCGCCAGTGTCGCCCTTCTTTGCCCTCCCCAGTCCCTGTAACACTCTGCGCTTTTGCGAAGAGCATACGAGCCTATCAGGCTTGGCTTTAGAGCGACTCCGTCGTCTCGCCCACTATTCTGTTCCACCCATTCCGCACCGCCCTTCCCTCCTCTCCCTCTTCCTCCCGTTATTCTCGCTACCATTCCTCGTCCTCTTTGCTATGTACCCTCCTCGGTTTCTCAAGTCTGAGTCATCCTGCGCTCCCTGGTCCCCAACGTACAGCCGCAACACAACCCTGGTTTCCTTCAGCTACTCTACGCTATTTATCCTGACTGACCTCTTCCACAGGACAACAACGGCAGCGCTGTCTATCGTTTCGATGTCTATCGTTTCGACGGTGAGCCCAGCTGTCTTTTCTCGGATCCCAATCTAACTGACACTCTGCCCTGCAGAGTATACGCCCTTCCCCCGTTCTAGTTGTCTCATTTACAGTCGTCTTGTCCCGCTGTGCATTACGTCGCGCACGCACCCAACGGTAAGCCCTGTCTCCTCTAACCTCTCCCACTTCTTAAGACGCAGCAGGTCCCTTTGACACATGTCTCCCCAGCAGAGCGGGCCCCTTCCTCGCCCGCTCGAGGGCCAGGATACATGTAGCAGCCCTCATCCTCATGTATTCGCGCCGCTTTTCCGGTGCGTAAACCTCTCAGCGCATCTTCTGCGATTTAC
Source organism: Mycena vulgaris (assembly GCA_029204335.1). Classification (NCBI taxonomy): domain Eukaryota; kingdom Fungi; phylum Basidiomycota; class Agaricomycetes; order Agaricales; family Mycenaceae; genus Mycena; species Mycena vulgaris. Next base: position 80,643 of record JARGYA010000484.1, read on the forward strand.
TGATCTTTTTGGCATAGGATTAATTCCTTGATCAATACTGATTCTCTGCATCCATGCCTCTCGCAGATGTTGTATGCAATCTTTGCGAACCCATGCACGCTGTCAGCGCCGTGCTCAAAGTCAGTTAGAAGGGGCTCATCGCACTGTTCCGTTTACTCACCGCTTTGACCTTTTTAGGAAATTCCGGCCCAGTGGTCAACTGCCGTCGCCTTCAACCATGCTATATCGACTACTAACCTCTTACCCTTACTACCAGGTCCCCGTACGGCGTGTTCCCGGGGCGCTACAGGTCAGTACCCCGCCGTTATCGCCTCATTTCCATTGACATGAACGCCCCCTTAGCAGCGGCGGCCCGTATTGCGCTCTCGAGAGAATCTGGAGCTTACAGCGTGCGTCAAGCCCCCTTTACCTCCTAGCATACCCTCGCTAAGTTTGTTCTCCTGGTACCTCAGTCATAGCCAGGCGGGCGGGTGGTTGGGAAGTCGTATGGTAGCCAGACCGGTAGTGGGTAGTTCCTATCGTATCGTAGTGTATGTACAGTAACTAGTTGAGTAGGCAGCGGCAGGGCAGGGCGAGCTCAGCCCTGCTTGTTGTATTCATAAGCAGCTCTCACCTTGCTTGTGAGATGCTGCTGTTTCGGTACACTCGCTCATACCAAGCTGATCCAATGAAAAACTGATAATTTGGGCCACACATTTCTCCAGCTTCTCGACCCGTCTACAGTCTAGACTGCTGCCGCGCCTTTTTTAATCTATCTTGAAAACGATTCATATTCGAAAACCGTTTGAAAGAACCTTCTCGGGGCGGGCGTGCTCCAATGAAGAAGAACATTTAGAACGTTTATATGATTTGTGAAACACATTCTTCAGACTTCTTGACAGCATCCGCGCCTAGACCACAGCCGCGCCTTTTTCATTAATGTCCCTCAAAAACCATTGGAAAACCGTTCAACAGGGCTTTCAACTCCGCCGATGCTGTGGCGGCCGCGCTGCTCCAATGAAAGATGTCTGATTTGGGAAACGTGTTCTGCTCTGCAAGCTTCTCAACCATCCGCGCCTTTGGGATGAATCTTCCTCGAAATCTATTAGAAAAATGTGCCTCAGGCTTCAACTCCGCCGACTGCTAGAACTGACCTCGTGCCCACCCATCCTGCTCGCCGCCCTCACAGTTCCCGCGGCTTCCTTTACAATTTCTGTGTTTGCCTCGGTGTTGCTGGTTTTTAATTTATTCTTCTATGGTCACACACTGAGACGGTGGTGTGCCTGACGCTATGGACACACCTGAACGCGTCCCAACGCGTTTCAGAGCGCTTCCTTCTCTTCTGTGTTAACCCCTCGTCCTCCATGCTAGCAACCGCGGTGCGATGGCAAGGGCACTATGTCTCAGTGTATGCAAAGTTATATAACTCTATGTCAAAGACCAAGCAGCTTTCATCCCAGCCATGCCGCCGCGTTACCATCCATACCACCCCCGCCCAAACAGCCCCAGCGAAGCCACAAGAGTCGACAAAAAAATTCTCGATATGTTACTGGAGAAGCTCTTCCTCGACACCAACACTTTTGTTCACATCCCGCCCCGCCAACCCCCGCAGATATCAGACATTGAATACCAAGACCCTTTGTACGACGAACTTGACACTTGGCAGGTCGACCTACAGCGCATCACACTGCAGGGGTTAAAGAATTTTTAGAGCTCTAAATATGCTCCAAGACATGTCGGCTCTTTTGGAACTAATCTTTCCACTTTGGAAAGATTAGATAAAAGAGAGGTCATGGTTTCAATCCTGGCTGGTGCCAAGAAATAATCCCTTTTTCATCCCGGCCCGGTTTTGGAAAGATGACTGATCTTTTCACTAATATTTTCCCAGGAAATGTGGGATATCTTTTCTTTGAAAAGATTACTTATGTTTTGTTTTCTTTGTTCAAACAAAGCCATGAAAAGATAAGTGATGGATCTGCCACAAAGATGTAACATATTTCCAATCAAACCAGAAGGGGAAATATTAGTCATCTTTTGAAAACCGGGCCAGGATGAAAAAGGAATTATATTTTGGCACCAACCAGGATTGAAACCATGACCTCTCTTTTATCTAATCTTTCTAAAGTGGAAAGATTAGTTCCAAAAGAGCTGACATGTCTTACTTGTGACCTTCCCTCCTCGAGCAATTTATTAAGGTTTTGGGTTCATTGGGAAGCAATGTAAGGTGCACATGCTGGGAAGCTGTGCTGGGTGTGGGTTACAGGTCCCTACCATGCACTGGCACTGGTGCTTACAATTTCCCTGCCCTCGCAGCTGCTGAGCCAGTCCCAGGCTGAGCCCCGACTCTTATGCTGGTAAACAAGGACAGATCAAGTGTTTTAGGTACCTCTGGACAAGGTATGGAAGATACAGGCTCAGGCCCAACTGCCAAAGAGTGGTGTGTAGTCATTGTGGATAATATCAGAGCAGAAAAAAGGCTTAAATTAGCAACAAATATTCCTCAGACGCTCAGAATAGCTGAAGAAAAACACATATCCCATCTAGGATTTAACTGCCTTGAGTCAGTAGTCAGAGTGCAGGGCATTCCAATTATTACGGCCAATGGGACTGAAATCGAAAAGATGACATTGCCCGGGGTTGAACCCACTCACTGATGCTTGACCAGATTACATAAGGAATCAGCGAATATGCAGCATGTTCACAGCAAGGACGCTGCAAGTGCGCGCAGGTTGCCCTTATTGCAAGTGCCGCTATTCTCGCCCCCTGTGGCACTTCCACCATGGACCAAAATGCACCATCTGTTGAAGACTACGTCCGTTTTGCACGTTTACAAAAGGATTCAAAGGATCTTATGGTCTACCCACCAGACATGCGCTGTCCTGTGATCATTCCATGGTCAGTTAATTTATGCTCGCACGAGCAGCTCGCTCAGCTCACCGGGCAATGCAGGCCCATAACTCCTCACGGCGACAAGGTTCTACCGTTGGACATAGGCAGCTTTTTGGCGCAATCCCAAGTAAAATGGCACTGCTTCTGCAGTGCCATTGTCGGCACTGCAGTGGCTTGCGGTACATTAAGCTTGGGAAACACCCTCCACACAGCGGTGTGCGTGAGTCGTACTTCAAGTGCGACTTTCACAGTAAGCTCTGTTGCCGTGAGCACTGCATGTTTGTTTAACCACGTCCCAGTTGACCTAGACAAAGTGTACCAGTCCACCACGTTCGTTGAGGAGTACGGAGCAGCTTGTGGTCCCTCGTTCTAGCTTTCGGGTGGGCGCCGTTCTCCTTGCTGCTTCTTGGTCCCGCCACGCCATGAGCCGCTAAGGTTCCCTCTTAGTCGTATTGTGTAACGTTCTGTCCAGTATGCACCGAGTTCAATCCAATCGAATAGTAATCATGCGAGCTTGAATGTGGAAGGCATTTCTAGAAGAGTCAGTGGGTTTATAAGGATGTCTCTAGCGACTGCTTCAGTCCTACCTGGCCTTTTAACGATGAGCCACCTCACAATTCCACAACTCGTCCAAGTTCAAGGGCCCTCGCTGGATTTGATGATTTACTCCACCGTCCTGCGCTGCCCCATCCTCATCCCATGGTACGAGGTCATGCTGGCTGGAGCTGGCTGAAGTTTCCTCACTGCCGCTGTTGTGTTGTAGGCCGATGGACCAAGGCGGCAATAAACTGACCCCGGACAACATTCACACCTTTCTCGACCAATATCAACTCTCATGGCCGTGCTTCTGCAGCATAGCCGGGCCTAAGCTCGCGTGCGTTATCCGAGGATGGCAAAAGCACTATATTGCCGTCTGCAGCAACCAGGGTACAGGAGGTTGTGGATTCCACAGTGAGCTTGGGGCTGTGTCCAATAAAGTGCATTCATTAACCGAGGTTTTCAGTCGAGCTCAACAAGGTGTACGAGACCACAAGTTTCGCCGAGGAGTACTGGCCTTTTGAGGAGGACTTAGATGTGCAGGCCCACGTCGAGGAAGTCGCTGTGGAATGGCGAAGGTCACCTCGTACTTTGGAGAAAGGAAAAGCTCGTAGGTGTGATCTAGTAGAATTGTTTGAGAATTGTGTGCAGCTAACGTCTTTCCAAACCCAATAAAATTGAGAGACAGGCCCAGTCTACTCTACATGGTTTCAATAAGCAGCGAGATGGTAGGCGTCGGGAGCAAGGGGCAGAAGGAGCATGGGCTGAAGATAATGGCAATCTTATCGTATCAGTCCCATCATATCCGGCTAAACGGCAGGACAGCCACCTTGCGCGTCGCTCAGATTAGGATGCCCAAGTCTCAATCTGGCCTTAACTCCGTGAAGCGAGACTGGTCTCACGCCTCAGTGGAATCAGCCCCGTTCTCCCAAGAGATCTACTGGCCGCCGACTCCGCCAAAATCAGCTGTGTCAACCGCTGGGGCGTCGATGTCGTCATCATCATCCACGCTGACAGGTAAAGAAAAGTGCCGGCAAGACATCCTGAACGCGCTCAGCAGCCGAAGTTCCCCTGCAGTCGTGCAAGGCTCCGCTTGGACGCGAGCACCGAGCCACACTGAACGTCGTGACACGTCGGACTTGCTCCCCCCGACGAAGAAACACAAAGGGGGCGTATACGAGGAAACAGCAGGCGGGTCCGCACACACCGATTGCCCCCAGGACGCGTGGACGGCAAAACCCACGGCCGGCTACCCTGCGGTGGAAGCGCAAAAGAAAAAAGGGTTGGCTTCAGTTTTTCTGAGCGACGAGCAGAAGCGCGTCCTGCGGCTAGTTGAGAATGGACTGAGCTTGTTCTACACCGGGAGTGCCGGTAATTTTGTGCCCCCCTTGTTTCGAGTTCACAGCTAATGACCTCCCGCGGCAGGTACCGGAAAATCAGTTCTTTTGCGCGAAATCATCAAGGTGCTGAAGATGAGGCACGGGAAGGCGGACGGAGCCATGGCAATCACGGCCTCTACAGGTGAGCACATAGCGTCCGTGCAGTTGGGAGCTTGTCTAAGAAAGGCACCCACGGCAGGCATCGCCGCTTGCAACATCGGCGGTGTGACCATCCACTCCTTCGCGGGGATCGGACTGGGCACAGAGTCAGCTGAGGTCCTTGAGAAGAAGATTTGCAAGATAAGGAAGGCGAAGGAGAGATGGGTGCCAGCGCGGGTCCTAATCATCGATGAAGGCCGGTCCCCTTTCTTTTATCGGTGCGATCTGCGGCCTGACTGCTTCGCGCAGTGTCGATGCTCAACGGGAACCTGTTCGACAAACTGTTGAGCATCGCGAGCATGATTAGGAACGACAATCGCCCGTTTGGGGGACTCCAGGTTTGCGCGTACCTCCAGATTCAATGTTTCCATGCCCTGACTCCGACCCGTACAGCTCGTTGTCACAGGCGACTTTTTCCAGCTGCCACCAGTGACCAAAAGCGGGAAGCCCTTCAAGTTCGCGTTCGAGGCTACTCAGTGGACGGCCACGCTGTCCAGGACCTTCAACCTCACGAAGGTCTTCCGCCAACGTGATAAAGGTGGTTCAATCCGCATAAAATATATCTCCCCGCTGAATCTGCCCGCGTAGCATTCATTGACATTCTCAACGAGATAAGATTCGGCTGTTTGACCCAACTGTCCATCAAGAAATTCCAGTTGTTGTCCCGGGAGGTGAGGTATGACGACGGGCTGGCTCCCACCGAACTGTAAGTGTCTTCTTTGTGTTAGGTCAGCATGTCCCACTTACCCACGGGCGCCCAGGTTTCCTTGTCGCAAGGACGTTGATCGCGCCAATGCCCTCTGCATGGATCTGCTCACGACCAGGACAGAGATCTTTGCAGCCCGGGACGGCGGTTGCGAGGACAAGGACAAGCGCGAAAAGCTTCTCGCAAACTTCATGGCGGTGCGGCGCCTCGCGCTGCGGGAGGGCGCGCAGGTAATGCTGAATCCATAAGTCGCAGGGGCAGACCCTGGACCGCGTCAAGGTCGACTTGGGGAAGGTCTTCGAAAAGGGTGCGTTGCGCGTCTGGAAATTGATCAGTCTCTGAGCTCGTCTCACTGCCACGCGCAGGGCAAGCATACGTGGCTCTCTCCTGCGTGACGTCACTCGAGGGGCTCCAGGTCCTCAATTTCGATGCGAAAAACGTGGGTGTTTAACGGTTTTTTGGCGAGGAGGATGAAAATGCTGATACCGCCCGCCTGCAGGTGGTAGCCCACCCGAAGGTGATAGCATGGAGCAAGACGCTGGAAACTGTGGGGCAGTGAGAGGTAAAGGCGCCGGGACAGATCTCGGATAGATCTCGGAGCGCTCACCGGTATCGCCAGTGGGGTATCGACCCATTTCTTGTATCTTGATTCACTGAAATATATGCCGCACCGCGTTTTGAATACCTGGGACTAGACAAGTACATGAGTTCGGATACTCGAGAAGTAGTCGTCGGCCGCGGATCCTCAACCATATTTCCTTGCAGATATAGAATATGATTCTGTAGTTAATATGTACAAGTATAGTGCAGTGGATGCCAATATTCGCTGGGGCTATATTACAGTAAGAGGGTGGGAGTCGCTACAGTATACTACAATTTAGGCCAAGATGACGATTAGCTAGTCAATACAAGTATACTACAACGCATGCCAAGAAGACTATTCGCTGCGGTCGATCTTTAACGCTTGTCTCATCTTGAACCCAGATGGCGGCAACGTGTAGTCTCATGGTATCTTTATATTCTGTAATGTTGCGCATTTTGCCCTCATGGTTCCTCCTTCTAAGCACGAAAAGTGAATGGGTTACAACAAACAGAGTAGATTTCATTCGCTGATAGTAGATATACATACAGAATATACAGTGAATTATACATTGCAATTGCGCTATGGGTTCTAGTCAGTCCACGGGGTTAAACAGCCAAGGCAGGGTGATGGGGTGGTGGTACAGAAGCTGAACGGATACCGCCGCAGATACTCCATTCAGCAGACGGGGTTGGACGCGGTGTGCTTGGCCTTCGCGTTCTCCTTGCGCTTCTCCTTCGCCCTCGCCTGCGCCTCCTCCTGTTCCTTGGCGCGCTTGGCCCTCTTGCGCTCAGTGGTCAAAATCTTGGCCCCAGTAGATACATCTCGAAAGACTCTGAGGTGCTTGTAGCCGCGTCGAAGAGCGTGCTCCCCAGCGACAACGGAATCGCGGAAAAATTTGGTTACCCCTTTGTTCGCGTCGCCAACTGAAAACTAAGAGCCGGCTGAAAACAAGAGCGGATGCTGCGCAAGGAATAGACAAGGGTCATATCGTTCTTCTTTTTCTTCTGCGTGAAGGCCTCCGCATCGGCTCTGTTGGGAACATTGAGGGAGGTTCCATTAGAAGAAGGGAAAACTTACGCATCGGAGAACACCTCCCCACAGTTGAACACAAACCAAGGATGCTCCGAGCCTGAGACCTCCTGCTGATTCTCGTCGCTATCTTCCCCGCTGTCTTCGTCTTCGTCCCTGCCCCCCAAGTTCAGGTCGTTCCCGTGTTTTGGACATTCACTGCCGCCTGACCCCTCCGGCTGGATTTCTTCGTAGTATTCGTCGTGCTTGTTATCTTCGCCATCGCCACCACCTGTCGCGTCTGCCGGCTTCATTGGGTAGTCATTTTGGTCATCCTGCGAGTCCGGTGTGGGCTTCTGTGCAGCACGCCTGGTGGATGTGACGCGGGGGGGAAGCATGACGTAGTCGAGCACAAAGCGGGATTTCGATTGCACGGTGGGGCGGAAGAGGGATGAGTCCGGCTGCGCCGCCCGCTGCTTGTGGACAGCAGCCTGCGACGTAGGCGAAGGAATTGGAGAGCGTGCTGCCAGGGACACATCGTCGTCTTTGTCTTTGTCGCTGTCTTCGGCCGACGTCTGGACGCGAGGCAGAGCATTGCAGGCTGCGGGGAGCATGTTGTCGTTGTCGTTGTCGTCTTCGGACTCTGGGCCGAGCTGATTAGCCTCCGACCATGTCGGCGGCGGGGGGTCCTCCCGCGTCCAGATAATAATGTTGTCACCCGGCGGGTGGCGGTAGAATCACAGTGTCGGGGGAGTGAATACGGTGCCTGAGTATGCACTGCGCGTGAATGGCATTGGATAAGTCGGTGCTGGTGTTGCAGCGGATGACCTCGGTGCCTTTGGGGAAGGGAGGCTTCGTCCTGAGACGCGGCGAGTACTTCCTGAGGCCGTTACTGGGTAGATTAGCACTAGTTTATGCAGGGTTATGAAATGACTCACGAGTTCGTGTAGACGATGAACAAATCTGCGCTGGACACAAGATAATAGATGCACTTTGACGAGGCATCGTGATGTTCAACGCCGTTGAAAGTTTCGGTGGGGTGGAAAATGGCACAACAGGCCAAGTGAGAGGAGTTGGTAGACCCGAGGCCTGGGCGGGCGATAACAGTGCCTGTATTGAGCATTTTGATCCTGCGTCTGGATGGGAGTTGGGGGCTGCCTTTGGCGGAAGGAGAGGAAGCGAAGACGGTGGAAAGCATCGAGGCGTGAACAAGGAGGAGGTGGAGAGAAAGAGGGAAAGTCGCGTGAACAAGGAGGAGGAGAGAGAGAAGGAAAGTCGAGATGAATGGGGAGAAAGAGAGTCTCCGAAATTGTGTGGAAGCAGTCCGGCCCGGACTGCGGCTGCGGAGTGATCCGGGCCGAATATTCGTCGCGAAAGCATCTGAGCGTGTCCAGCTAAACATAGTCCGTTCAGCACCGACTGCAGTGGGACACGAGGACGCACCAGGCCGGAAAAAAAAATTAACATTTGTCTATGTGATTGTACAGCTACATAATTTAAGTCGATTCACCATGTACATATCGTGAAGTCCATCCAAGAGAAATCTCAGGGCGGGCGCGAGTGCGGGCACGGCTGTTCCAAGAGCAGTGCGGGGACGACGTCAGGAAATATGGACATATCGCCCCCTTCTCGTTCGCGGATCTCTTTGGCCGTCTTCCTGCGATGCTCAGGAGGTTAAGACAAGCGCGTTTTGGGGGGGAATGAGGCAGGCGCACCTCGGATCCTTGTGGGCAGTAGAGTGGAACACGCCGGCGGTATTCCTCAACATATAGGTGATGTCGCAGGGCGCGTGGCGCCTCTGAGAGAGGGAACTCTTGTCAGTGCCCGGTCAATGGCAAGCGAGAACGTCAAGGCGATGTCTATGATGCCTCCGCGTTTCTGAAAATGTCGGAGGGCACGGCTCCTGAGATGGTCGTCTCAGGTTATACGGTATACCACTGGTCCTGGGTGATTAACGCTTCCTGTGCACCGGCGATGAACCAGATCCTGAGCGGCCCGTCCCCAATGTCCCTCGCTACTGAATACCCCTCCAGCTCTCCTTCGACGTGTTCGGGCTCATGAACAACTGGTACATCTTTTTCTGCGGCTTCTTGAGGTCAAGGAGCAATGCTTGCATCACACGCGTCTGGGCTAGGCGGTCAGCAAGCAGGGGCGGGTATCGACGGCGGCTAACCGTTCAGAGAAGGCGGGGCGAGGGAGCGCGGTTCGACGACAGCGGCCGCGACGGAGTCCATGGCGAGGTCGGGGTGGAGGACGGAGGAAGTGCGAGCGGGCTGCGGATCCGCGGGAGATTGCGGGCAGCAAAAGGGCATTGCGTGACCTTGTTTCTCCAGGCAGCGCCGGGCGAGGTGCTCACGAGCGAGGCGTATCGAGAGATAGACGGCCACGGCCGTATGAGAATAGCCTTGAATGGCTTGGTTTTTGGCGATGCTGAAAGGAAAGGGGCCGGGATGAGCAGCTTCGGGGAGGGCGAGGACTTGGAACGCTGTACGCATTGATACGACCGCCCTCGACGGTCCAGAGCTTCTGGTGAGGCCTCTCCTCGACGTCGTTGCAGTGGTAATCGCCCGGGCCGTGCAACTGCACACAACACGTGTCGCTCTCGTGGCATAGACCTGGATAGCTCCGGAGAACCGGGTATTTGGGTGTAAGAGGTCGGGGCATCGTAAGGCAATAGGTGATGGTGCTTGGGGAAGGAATGAATGTGCTTGAGCACAGCCCCCCCGCGGACTTGAGGATTTTGATGCCATGCGCCGATCTTCCGGCGTTTCGTGTGCGTGCCGGCGCATCAAGCACGTCAAGGCTGGCCATCGGCGTCGTCAACAATTGAAGAAGGGAGGGTCACTAAGAATAGAAAGGAAATGTTTTTCGATTGGCATGAATCTACTACACTTTTAGTTGCAGCGTGGAGGAGGTACGGTGACGAGCAGTGGCAGGAAGCTGGAGTGCTGGCGAAAAGGGTAGCTAGCGTCCGTGGCGGCGTCGAGGACGCCTGGCAAGCACAATGACAGCGTTGGTGGCGTTGACGTCGTTGAAGAGCAGAGCGCCAGTGACGGCGAGGTTGGCGGCGTGGGCAGGCTCCAGGGCGCGAGCGGCGGTGGCGTGAGAAACCCAAGCGGCGGCGACGAGGAGCGCCACCACCGCTGCCGATGAGGGAGCGGCGACGACGACGACGAGGAACGCCGGCGGCGGTGACGACGGGCGGCATCGAAGAGGTAAGCAATAAGAAGCAATATCGCCTGGGCGACATCGAAGAGGTAAGCAGCACCGCCTCTATCTAGGGCGGAACGCTCGGCAAGTTTGGATAAATGCCGAGTTTGATGCAATCACGGCATTGCTGATGCGCCATCAACAGCTTCCGGGGACACATCAATGTCGAGGCCGGTGGTTGGGACGTGTTTGGCAGCTGCCAGGAAGCGGCGGGACGGATACTCGGACGCAAAGGCTTCTATTAGTTGTGTATTACATACAGTGGCGCAAGTTGGCGGGCGAGGAAGGTGAATTGCTTCTCTTGATGGGCCATCGGTTGGAATATTGCACTCACCGCTCTAATACCAGTCGTATCACCGGCTTCGGACTGAACAGGTTTTTATACAATGAAGGATTACTGAGCGTTTCCCATTTATCCGTCTTCTTTCTTTTTGTCTTGTACTTGACTTCTCTTCTTCTTCCACATTTGGACATCCTCTTATTGTTATACTCAAGATCCCATTACCATTACCGTATTTAGGATTACAATGATGGACTTTATTATATATACACTTTAGTTACGTCCTGTACTTCAGTTTGATTATTAATGTTGCTTGACTTCCTCTTGCTCTGAGTCACTTTCCGGTTTACCTTCTGGTCATCACCTATTGACTTCTTAGCTGCCGGCTCAGGTAGTACACACACCCTTACCTTCTGTGGTGTCTGCGCTCCACTTACTTTATTTCCGATCGTTCCAGTCTTCCAGTCTCCTGTTCTGTCCTCCATCCGGAACCATCAGACCTTGTCCCCCATCATTGGCTCGGTATATAACAGGGACACCACACGAGGAGGTTGCTCGCCAGATGATGAGGCAGGAGTCGGTCAATGCCATGCATTGAGTCCTATCTCGATAGCTTCAGCGCTGAGCTCAACCAGAGCCTATCAGGGAAAAAACTGACGGAATGGAAACAGAAAATTGCCTGTGAAATCCTGGATTCACCCCAGTTCTCAGACCTTGATATCATGATGGTTCCCCGTGCCACTTGGTTTGAGGCAAGTCTTGTGTTCAGTTCTCCATACCTACTTCTGATGACTTGGAGCTAGATGATTGTTCGCAAGTTCGGCAACTATCGTCAGCAGGTGTATCTGAAGCAGAATTCTAACTCACGCATTGCCAATTCTGCCACTCGCCCGCTGTTCAAATTTTTGTTGGTGCTCACTGCTCGCCAGCTCTTTGTCAGGAACAACAGTAATATTATTACCCTCTGATGCTGCTGCCCGTGTCTCTGCCACAAACCACGGTAGTCTTGCTGCCGTCTACCAGACCATGCTAAAGGAACAGTGGAATGTGCTCTTCGAGGAGGACCAGCTCCATTGGGAAGAGTGGGCAGAGGCTGAAACGGGAGACGTCGAAAAGTGCGTGCGCTGATCATAAGTATATTGATTCCGATGGGTGATCCTCTCTCAGAAATCAGGCAGAGCTCAGTAAGAAGATGCACACTGTGATGTCTGATTTGTGTCAGGGCAGCATGCTAGGCGCCACCGAACTTATGCTGTTCTACGCGTTCCACAAACTGTCATGAGGGAATCTTGACATCAGAATGTCAGTATTCTATAACCTTTCCTTGGCTTCCATTAATGTCACTTAAAAGGGTTCATGGCCGCTTGGTGCATAACAAGATCAATTTCAGAGAGACCCGTTCTGAAATGCAGACCAACTACAGGACACTATGGGGAACATTCACAGAGGCCGTTGTAGAAGACGGGTTCGTCCCGGGTATGGAACGGAGGGGAGCTGGTAATGCGGGTGCCTGTAGAGTAGCCGTCGGGTAATCAATGTGGTAATATATACGTAAAAATGACACAGCATTGGTAGAGATCTCGCTTCGCAACTCGGGTGCTCGTAGTCCAACTCGGTGGACCCTTGTAACTCAGGATATGCGACTCAAAAGAGGACGAGATGGTGGGGGGAAGCAAGGAGGGAAGTCCCCTTTCAGTCACTAGGACTTTAATTAAATACAAGATCGGGTTGGCTGAAACGTGTGCTCTTGCGTCACCAGAGCCCAGCGTGTGACAGAATCGAATCAAGGGAATACAAACATCATGTAGGTAAGTGTCTGTCGAAGAGAAGAAAGAGAACCGAATAAACCTAAGCTGACTCCGCCCTCGAGTGCTAATCTGGCCGGGACGCGCGCAAAGACGTGATAGGGAGACGCAACTGGCCCCAAACAGTGCTGTCAAGAGGTGGACCAAACCTCTGATGCTTCAATCCCCAGCGCGCGCCGAGCCAAACACAGTCTCGGTGCAGAGGTCGCTGTTGGAATATGTGGGAGTATGATGTGAGAGAGTAGGAAAATGAGAGGAATAAAACGAGACAGAGTGTATAAAATAAGAACTCGCCAACCGACCAGCCAATCCGGGTATATTGTGTATGCACGCGCGAGACGTTCTTGAGGACGCGGTCACGTGGAATAATGATGCGCATATTGTGCAAGTGTAGTGAGGGAGTTTGAGCGATGCTGGAGTCGGAGCGGTTATTATCCGAGTAAAAATGGAAGGAGGGAGGATACAAGGGAGTTAACGCGATCAAGGAGAGAGAGGGAGGAGAGGTGGCTGTTAATGCCCGAGTAGGAACACAAAGGCTCAGCATGGATGTGCATAAGCAACGTGCGTGCCTATAGGCACTTCCACAGAGGGGGGTACTTTGGATTTTGCCCTTGGAATCCCGTATTAAGGTGCAAAAGAAGATGCAAAAAAAAAGGAGTGGGATGGTGGATATTGGATAGAGGAAAGGGGGAAAAAAGAGAAAAAAAGGAGGATTCGGAGACTCAGCTCAAGGGTCGTAAAGGCTCTCGCACGCCGGGGATGGCAGGAGGATGTCGCGGCCTTCTCGACGCGGTAGCTGACCGCCGCGCAACACTTGAGCGCGTTGATGTACCAGAATTGTCCACTGCGTTGACGGACTTCATATAGGATCTGCCCCGGGAGCGTGTGGCCGAGGTAGGTTCAGCTGCAAGCGGTGGCGACGTTCCTCCAGAAATGCTCCTCGAACATGTGGCTTTGTGGCTGGACCACGCGATTGCTGCGACGCTCTCGCAACTCCGCGTGCAGCACATCCAAAATGTGAGTCCCGAAAATGTAAAATCTGCTCACCATTCGCTTGAAGCTCCCCTCATTCATTGGTTCGTTCACGATGCCACCCGAGATGCGCGGAGGGTAACGGGCTGGAATTGTGCTGTGGCGCAAATAACCTATGATCTCGGACTTGCGCAGGGCACGGTCACGGCGATACACGGTCTGAACGATGGGGAAAGGAATCCACTCACCGTCCAGCTCGTAATACTCCACGTGTTTGTAGTGGTATCGGAGTGTGAGGTCGTGACGAAACCAAGAAGCTTTCCTGCTAGGGTCGAGAAAATCCTCGTCTTCGCCCACACTTGGCAGCATATTGACAGGGAAGCCTAGCAGAGAATCGTTGGGATCATTGAAGCCGCGCTTGGTGATGTTCGAGGCCTCGCGGTTCCGGGATGGGATGATGAATGGGGAGGAAAACGGCGGCATGGGGCTGAAAATGGATGGGACGTGCTGGAAAGAGTGGGTATTTAAGTCGGGAGGAATAGGATAGGAGTGCGGAGAATCGGGAGACAGGAGTGCGGGACGGGAAAGGAATGCGGGGGCCGAACTAGGTTTAGACATTCGAACACCGTTGATCTGATCGACAGGGATCTGCGTGGATCAATAAATTGCGGAAGCAGAACCGCTCATCTGTTCAGAGCCGATGAGTGCGCGAAGTGCGATGTCGAGTCTGCAGTCGTTGTTCAGGCCTTGAGCTAGGTCTGTGCGCTTGAAAGGAGTGTCGAGCGAGGTCCGTAAAGTCTGGTTGTCAGGGCGGAAATACAACAGACGGAGTCTTCGGATATTTACGTGACCTTTGAGGATGGTGCCACTGAGCTCGTGCAGAACGAATGAATCCCTGTCGCGCTTTTCATGAATGATATATGGTCCAGAATAAGTCCACTTCTCTTTGTCTCCCTTGGTCTCGTCAATTTTCGACTCCCGCAACCATACATACATGCCCTCCTTGTAATCGGAGAAGTCAAACTTGAAATGATTGCGCTTGTGAAGGTCCTGGATGGTGTGCAAACGAGTCTCACAGACCTTCTTGCTAGCTTCTTCGAGTTTCGGGTCGCAGCGGCTCAACTGGAGAGCATGGAGCGCTAATAACTCCTTGTGAGTGTGCACCTTGTGCCAGTCTAGAGTCTGCCAAGTGATTTCAGTCATGTCATAGGAAAATACCGGGTGCACACCGTATAGCAAGTAATAGGGCGAGAATCCAGTCGCGCCGCTTGTGGTGACGCGCATCGCAAGAAGTACCGCTTTCAGGAACTTCGGCCAGTTGCCTTTGGCATCGCCCGTGCATTTGTAAAGTGCGTCGACCAGTGGCTTGTGATTGCGTTTGATGGGTGTGTTCCCTTCGGGGTGATAAGCTGTGGAAATAATCACGGTGCAGTTGTACAGGGTGCGCAATAGATGCATCACTTCCTTCTTGAACTCTGAACCTCCGTCGATGGTGATGAAGGGAACGCAGGTGAATCGGCAGACAATGTCCTCGTAGATGAAGTGTGAGACTGTTTTAGCATCCAAGACTTTCACCGTGCGAGCCTCGGGCCAAAGGATTGTCGATTCCACTGCATGGATGATGTACTTCATGCCGCCTACTCCTTCGAGCATGTGGATACTATCAAGATTAAAATGACGGAGCAGAGGGGCTTGCCAGGATACTTCGTATGGGAGAACAGGAATGCGCTTGATTGCTTTCTGGCACTCGATGCAGGACCTGACGAAGTAGCTGATATCGTTGTACATGTTAGGCCAATAGAAACGATCACATAGCTGAATATACACCGCGTCCTGGCCTCGGTGACCGCACTTGTTGTGAGCTTGCGCCATTAGAACACCGCGCTTGTTGACATCTTCAATGACGAGAGCCGGAATTCGATTCGCGCCTCTTCTCGGAGCGAGCCAGAGCTTATCTTGGTGCAGTAAAATCTCTGTGCTCATTTAAGATAACTCAGCTTGTCACGGTCGGATCGAAGGCGTCGGGGATATGTTCCTGACAGCAGAAACTCGCGTAATTCCTGCCAAAGCTCCGGTGAGTCTTTGTCTCTGATCTTGTGCTTGTGGCCTGCGGCAGCATTCGCCAATTCTGCAAGGGGGATACTTTGAGTATAAGTCTCGGGGGTGAAATACTCAAAGGAAATGTGCTCGTCTCCCAGGAGGAACTTGTTAGTGGTAGCACGGAATGTTCTGCGGTGGGTGAATTCAGGTAGTTTGCGAGTTGAGTGGGCGCCAAGGTAGCGGAGAGCGGAGTGAGCCAGATAGGACCCACGGGCGGTCGGATCGAGTTCCTTGGTGGTGAATAGGTCGGGTTCGAACTGTGGGATTTCTCGGAATGCAGATGTTGAGCGGTAGATGGGCATGCACTCGGCGCTCGAAATGTAGGTCTGCAGGAATGGAGTAGACAGTCTGAAGTATGCAGAATCAAGCAAGAACTTAGCCGCTGTGGTACATGTAGCCCCTGTCGGCGCGTTGTGAGAGCCAGCATAGACCAGGTCGAGGTAAGCCTCCAAGAATTCCTCGGGATCTTACTCATTGTAATTCCGGTCGGTTGGCATGGGAGGCTGCCGCAATAGCGCGTCTTCTAGCTTGAACGACTCTGCATGGACGTGATGAGGCTCAAAATCGAATATACAAATCCATGCGACCCGTCGCAACAGCGGCACATTTGAGACATCATCAGGCTCGCGAAGCATTTTAGCAAGGGACTTGGCATCATGGTCTAAACGGAAGTGTACTCCCCAAATGCGATGGCACAGCTCTTTGAACGCTCAGAAAACACCATATACCTCGGTCTTGGGCTGACCATAATTCTGCTCGGTGGAGTTGAAAGTGCAGGACCCAAAAAGCGCAGGGTGTTTTCTCCGTGTCGATGATCTGGTAAACAGCGTATCCGGTGCCCATCAGGAGGAGTCGATGCCTACAACCATGAGGCCTTCATCAGAGTCTCTGGGAGGGAGTGAAATAGACTTATCCAATGTATAATCCAGCCACACGAGAACAGGTGTCGAGGCCATCTTGAGCTTCAGAATGTTCGGCGCTTCAATCGCCTCATCTGTAATGCGGAACTCGACAGTTACAACTCGTAAGAGCACTGTGAGAGGCTTAGCTATTATTGAGAACCCAAAGATCCATTTGTGTCCTCCAGCGAGACCCAGGAAGCTGCGAACCTCAGACACGGAAGTTGGAATAGGCCAATCGAGAACACGCTGGACAAGGCTCGGAGAAACCTTCCATCCTTCATACGAGACGACAGAACCTACGATATGAAGGTCAAATGCGGCTAAAACTGTCTTCGCATCAGATGCAGTAAT